>JAGDQP010048363.1:0-14771 GCA_022664845.1 Lepisma saccharinum
AAATAATATTTTTCTTAGCTTCGATTGATTTTAACATCAAGTTTGTGTCTTGTTAAATCTGGACTGAAAACTCTAAATACCTTGCCTCTTTGTACAGCTATTTAAGGGTAATATAGTGGTAGTTTATTTGAATTTGTACAACTTGCTGAGGGGAGCCATCTTGAAATCTTAAAACGTAGCCAGCTGGACAAGATTGGGTTCGTTGTTTGTATGGGGATTCTAAGTAGGTATTTTTAAAACAATTAAAACTTTTATATAACGATAGAATCATATATTGTTTTGGAAAAGTTCAGAACTATTTTTGTATAACTTCTTTAAACAGAAATTACATCTTTTATTTATTTTTCACCGTGATATATTTATCAAAACTTTATTTTCCTTTATCATCACGGTTCTCATAGCAACTGCACTCATAAACAAAGATTATGTTAATGATTTTGTATGTGTGATGACATTTAGTATAGAAATTATACCCACTAGAGTCAAGTAAACAGTCTATTTGGCAAATGCCATGATGCAACTAGAATATAGATCACACTAAATCTACTAGTTACATCACGAATACAAAAAGAAGTCAAAATATCGTTCAGTTAGTGGCCCATACACCAAGTTGGCACCACTGTTTTCTGATACTTCTGTGACTTCCTTTGCCTCTAATACGAAGAAGAATATGCAGTTCGTGTTTAAACCGAAGAGAGGAGAAAAAGAAAAGAGACAAGGAGAAAATGACTGTTGAAGTTGTTGGTGCTAAGGCCGCTGGTGCTGCCTCCTGTCTGCTCACGACAGAAATAATTTATTTCACATCTTCTTCTGGCCTCTCATCTTGCTCTTTTACTCCCTGTTTTTCGTGACACCATGCTAACATCTTTCACTCATTTCACACAGAGAGAGAAAGATGTATAAAAGCCACTTATTCTGGTCTTTTGAAATAACGTTGTGCTGATACCAAGACAGTTAATATGAATGGTTAGGTACTTTCAACGTATTCCGCTCCCCCACACCCACTCAAAGCAAAGCATAGTGTGATACGAAGTCGAATAGATTGATGATTACCCTCAGCGTTGCATGTGAGAATTAGTATTAAATCTTTTGAATGAAGTAATGTAGTCAAGAACGAGGTCACGGAGGGAATAAAAGGTCGCTTAGCACCGGGAAACTCATTTTTCTACCCAGATAGCGCAAAGACATTCCTTGAACATGTGAGGGACTTCGTGCTCGTGATATGGGAACGTCCAAGACACACGTCCAAAGGATCTAAAAGGGATACATTCTTGTTCATGTCTGCATGGGATTTCTGTTGTACATCCGACGGACGCCTCGTCAGGATTTGGGGATATCCCAGCAGGACGTCCAAGGGCAGCGTTAGGGATCTCCTGAATATTCTTGTACTATCTCGGCATTCAGTGTAGAAACTTCTAACTTCACGATTAATATCAAGAAAGCTGAAATTGAAAATATACAGAATGGTTATGCTGCCACCAATAATTTATAGCTGCGAAAGGTTAAGCTGGCAGAGAAACATGAATGGCGTGTGTGTGAGAAACACATTCGGACCGAAACGGGACGAGATGACCGGAGAATGGAAGAGACTACATAATGAAGAACTCTACAGACTGTATGATTCACCCGACATTATAAGAATAATAAAGCACGAAAGTAAACAATAAGATGAGCAGACTATGTAGATCTCATGAAGAGAACGACGAAGATTATATTCCATTGTGATTGGGTAAGTCGGATGGAAAGAGGCCGTTGGGAAGATTTCCACGTCGTTGCGAGGACAATAATGGGAAAGATCTTCAAGACGTGGGTGTTTGTTATGAAAACCGACTTGATCTTGCTCAGAATAGGTTCTGACAATTGTTTCTTACTGTGGCAATAAACTTACGAGTTTCGTGTTATGGCTTAAGGAACTCGCAAGTTCATCGCTGCAGTAAGAAACGTTCGCCATTGGGTTGTATCCTGGGCAAGATCAAACCAGTTTTCATCACGAGCATCGACCTCTCGAAGATCTCTTCTAATACTGTCCTTCCAACGACTTATCGGTCTCCCCAACAGTCTCTTTCCCTCCGGCGTTCCAACCAAGATGGAATATAATCGTTTTTCTCCCATAAGAGCTGCCTATCTTAGTCGTCGCGATTTCATTATTCTTACAACATCGGGTGAGTCCGTGGAGTTCTTCATTATGCATTTCTCTCCCATTCTCCGGTCATCTCGTCCCGTGTATCTTTCTAAAAAAAATTATTTTCAAACACACGCAATTTATGTTCAACTGCTAGGATCGTACTATAACTTTGGCAACCATAGAGTATTACCAGCAGAATAACCGTTCTGTATATTTTTAGTTTTAGCTTTTCTTTTTATATATTAATGGAGAGATTAGGAGTTTTTGGACTGAATAGAAACATGCGTTGTCAGACACAATGTACGGTTATGTGGGATGTGTAAGTATAATCAATAAATTTAACCCTTTACCTTGGTTGAAGTTAGTTGTCATGACTTCTAAATTATCAAGTAACTCCTAAAAGCTACAAATTTACTTGCACAAATGGATTATGCTGAAAGAACAAAGCTAAATTTTACAAACCGCGTTCTGGTAGAGTAACAGCTATTTTTTATTCCTTACTTAACTAACTTTAATGTTTAATAACATTTAAAAAAAAACTCAGTTGCTCTGAGTAATTTTGATTTTGCCGAATAAAGTTAATTTATTTACTGACAACATTGCTTGTCAAAAAGGAGGTTAGCATGGATAATCTGGATTGTTCTCACAAAAAAACGAGCCAATTTTTGGGTAGTTATCTCAGTTGGCCATTCAGAGACTGTGATATGATGGCAGAAAGCAGTGGCGGCTCATTAAGTGAACTTGGAGAAGTTCAACTTCACTTATTATTTTGATATAGATTAAGTAAATAGGAATTAATAAGTATTAATTGGACCAGAAAGTCAGTCAACATCATCTAAGATTGCATTTTTTTCAAGTCCTAAGTCCAGAAATCCCAGGATGAACGTTAATGAACAAATATAGTAAGAACATGTTGATGGTAGTACTTCACATATTATTTGTGTTACGAGCCGCTACTGGCAGAGAGACCAACTGAGTACTCTGAAAATATTTCCCAGACTATTTACCTTATCCTCTGCAGCTACCGCATTAACGAAATCCGGTAGAGAAACTGACTTCAAATTTAATTATATAATCTTTATTTTCAGACTTTTTTTTTTACTAAAATCTGGTAGGATTATTTTTAATTCGTTAGATTTTATTTTCATTTCTAAGAATTCATGTGAGGGCATCAATGAAGACATGGTTCGCCGTGCGGTCTAAACTGGCAACGACTATAAGGTTCCGGGTTCGAATCCCGGCAGGGGCATGGATGTTTTAGAACGTGACGGGCCGGATTCAAAAAGTTACCAGAATGAACCACAGAAAATAAAATTTACCAAATCATCAATAGTTTTCAACCGAAAGCTGCAGATCCTTCAAGGAAAGTTAAACTCTCTCAATTCATCTCGACCTGCACCTTGGTTTTTATTTCAGCATACGATTCATCTTTCTTAATATTGTCAAGAAGAATTTCAGAACTTCAGATTTATTTATTTATTTTTTTTTGGTGGGGAATGGACTACTTGTACAGTGCTTTAGAGAAAATTAAACACTAAATGAAAAGCAAATTTATTGCTTTGGGAATTTATAAAGATTAGTTTTTAATTAGTTTTTTCACTAGTTAATTAATGTTTTAAATTTAATTAATATTCATTTTAAATATTTAATGCCAATATGTTAAAGAGGCAAGAAAAAATACCAAAATTTAAAAAGAATTCCAACTAATGCATTGCCTTCCAGCGGTGAAAAAACGAACCAGGTAAACCCTACTGTGCGCAGACGACAGTAAGCATGACCAGACTACTGATTCTGGAGTACAGCGTCATCAAAAATGAACGGCGGAGCCTCCAGAAAACAATAGCACGTCAACGCGGTAAATTTAAAAATGCGGTCCGACATTCATGCCAGAAAACTGAACCGGAATATTGATTACCGGATTTTTTTTATTGTCAACCTGTATTGCTATCACGGTCTGTGACTCAACGCTTTTAACCTTGACATGTCTGTACTATTAAATCCCGAAAATACTTTCGATTGTCTTAAAACCATGCAGGGAATCACGAAAAATTAGGACGCTCAAAAATTAGAAGAATGCTCAAAATAATTTTGTTTCAATATTATCAGGGGCTGTTCATCTGAACTTCGGAGTGCGCTCGTGTCCCTTCGGAAACCACGCCTCCTTACGTCACAGGCGGATAGCGCATAGGAAATTTCTTAAGAGCTAGTGAGAAATAATTTATTGTGGCCTTTCGGTAAACCAAACAACTGTTATAATCTACTCTATATTGCCTATAATATGAGACAGATTTGGTTTCAATAGCTACAGTACTTTCAGAGCTACGGCCTGTTATTTGAGTTGGATAGTGAATTTTTTATCCTTTATTTATTATGGCTATTTGGATGGGAATTTTTTGATATAATAAGGAATAAGAGTATATAAATTCAGTAGCCTTGCCACATATATCTATATAAGGAAAAATTGCAGTATAAAAGATAAATTTTTGCTTGTAATGAAATTTCCACTACTTTCAAAATTCCTAGTGTCGTATGTTTTCCTTGTACGGACAAGATTATTTTGATTAACAGTAAACCTATCAGACATCTATCACTATGAAATGTGATGCTTCAGAAATAACCTTTCAGTAGTTATTTCAGATTTTCTTTTTACTCAAAGCGATGTGAGTAAAAAAATAATAAAAAATACTTTTTAAGACATACTTTTTAAAAACAATATGTATTAAAAAGTGAAAAATATTTTTTATGCATGACTAAAAAGAAAAGCATGGCGTGCACTCTAATATACAGTCACTTTGTAAGTTCTTGAATTGGCGCGCCACATGCTTTTCTTTTTAGTCATTCATAAACAAAATTATTTTTCACTTTTTAGTACGAATTGTATAAGAAAAGTATGTCTTTATTTTTTAGTTACTTCTGTGTTCGTATTTCTCTCAAGCGGATGTTTCCTGTCCTGACCCAAATCCTAAAGCGTTCTGCAACCGACAGATCGCTGCACGTTAGTATTTATTTTAGGCTAAAGAAGTCCATATTAAAAATACATATTATAATATGCTTTTAAAATATAAAACTATATGAATGTAACAATATAATATTGTATTGTCGCCCGACTTACGTCGCTGTGCAAATTTCATCATTGCGTGACGTCGGGAAATAAGTTGAATTAACGTTGCAAGATTTGAGGACACCACGAACCATTGTGAACTAAAGAAAAAAGAATGTAAAAATATTGTATTTTACATTTCCATGTTTTATTCTTGATTTAGTGTGTACATGTTATACTAGCAGAGAAATCAGCGAGACCTTGTTGTCAGTATCATAAACAAAAGAAAGCATTGGTACAAACTTCACGAAAAATTCGGGAAGTGGGATGAAAAAATCAATTTTTCCTTGCTTTTTTTTTACCCTAAAGTCCTGAAAGGGCCTTCAGACGATAAGAAAAGTCAGTTCCTTATAAACCTTTGCCCATTCTTAATACATCATTAAAAAAAAATATCTTTACCAGTCAAGGAAAAGATTGAAAACTTTCGTGGTCCATCAACATAGTCCGTGGTGTTTATCAGTTCGCGCAGTGCCCCTGTATTATTCTAATCGATCAGCTAATAAGATCTTCTAATTGACATAAGCGTAAGAAAAAAAATCAGTATAAACTTCAAGAACATAACAAAGTATCTCAAAAGAAAGAAGAAATAGAATAAAATGAACATTTTGTGGAATATATTCGCTCTTTTCCGGTCTAACCACCCTTCTGATTATTAAACACCCTTCATCATCATTTTAAAATGTTCAAAGAAACTGAAGAATTGACAGCAAAAATGTTGATCTTAAGTGTCGAAAATGTTGATCTTGGGTGGGGGAGTGGTCATTTTTGTATCAAAAAATTCACATCCAAAAGATTTTTATAAAATCATTTTTATTATAAACTGATGAAAAATTGACGATTCAAATCAAATAACAGGCTGCAGCTCTGAAACTACTACAGCTATTGAAGCAAAATATATTTTATTTTATAGCCTATATATTGCAGATTGTAACAGTTTTTATTGTATCAAAAAATTCGCACTCAAACGGCAATAATAAATTATTTTCCCTCCGCCTATTGAAAGGTTCCCTATGTGGTATCCGCCCGTGACGTCACTGTCTCAAAAACCGTTAGAACATGATTCTGAACTTCGGAAGCGCCTGATGAACATACCTTCTCACTTATTCTGTTGTACGTACCTTGAATATTATAACGGACTATAGATATTTGAAATCAAGAACAAGTGTGAACCTTTGAGGTTGTAGGGATACGCCACGAGTAAATTGATTGAATATCTTGAAAATAAAAAAAATGTAAGCATAAAATTAAAAAATAGATTCGTACCATGTGTACCAGTATTTACAATTTATCAACCTTAGAATATTTTAACAAATTTATTGCGACTTACAGCTACAATTTCAAGCTTAAAATGCACAAATTATAATTTATTTATGGCTCCACATTGATTACTAAATATCGTAAACTGCTGAAATTGTAATCTTTTTGCTTGTGTTCTGACTGACATCTAATGGTCTGAAACTGAAACAAAAATCGAAATAAAACAAAATAACATAATGCTGCTACTACATATCATTTAACTCGTTTTCTTGCTATTTTTCTTCTGCCGAAAATAGTTCCATCTTAGCTCCAGTTCTTCAAGCTCATGAGGATTTTCCTCGTGAGCGTGATCTAGGTTGTGAGAAAAACTGAAACGTCAGGCAGAGCCTGAGGATGAATGAGGGTATGGTGACTGTAAGGAATGCTTGACGACCAGAGCTGAAACTGGTCACCGGCTCTATGATTAGGACCCAGCGTGACCCGGTGAACCGATTTGGATCCAGTGACCTGAAGGCCAAAGCAGAGATTTCAATCCTTTCCTTATTATGCACTGTTGCGTTTGAACAGTGTTTCTTTTAGGGGGTGACCTGGAGTGTTACCCCCAGAACAGGAGAAATATGACGCCGAAAAGTTCCTAAGAATAGTAATAAAATATGTAAATAGTCTCCTGTTTTTTGGAAGAACAAAAATACCCCTGAAGGTGTGCAAATAACTGACCTTGGAAAGGTTACTTGGAAAAAAACTTTGTTTTTAAAGCATTAAATAGGATACAATCATTAGACACTTTTCAAACTATCACAAGTGATAATACTGATTGATTCAAACCACAGAATCAAGACCAGACTATAGTGGGTCAAAACAGGATCAAGTTTGGGTCACCTGTTCAACTGGTTCAAGTCAAGATTTGATCATTGGGTTTTTGGGTCACAGAGTCTGTCTCGTAATTTGGGTAAAAACCGGTTCAAATTTAGTACCGGGTCTCCAAAACTGGTCCGGTTTTCGCTCTGTTGACGACAATAAACACTTCTGGCCAGTGATTCCGCCAGACCCCCTGTGGGGAATGTCACCTCCTCAAATCCTCGAGAACATCCCCCAATTTTTACATTTTTTTGCGGTCAAAAATCGATAGAAATCGTGCAAAACTTTGTTTCCACCCTCCCAATTTTGACTCTACACTCCCCAAACTGAAAATCCTGGCGGAATCCCTGCTTCTGTCGTCAACTGATCATTCATGATAGTAGCCCAAGAACCCCAGTAGAAGATTCAAAGTTCATAGTTCTTTTGTAGAATGGGCAAACAGCTGCAGCCTGAACATATAACAAATTGTGAGGGTAATATTTCTCGACAAGCACTCCTGCGAAACTTCATTCAGAACACCAGGTGACAAAACTCGAACCTGAGCGCCTTCCCAGTGACCATCAAAAGACCTATTGAAGGCCCAGTGATATATTGAATTTGAATTTTATTTAAGGTATCTTTGTCTCAGGTCAGGGTAGGGTAAGAGAGAGGATGGGGAAGGTACTGGTACCATCCCGGCATTCTGGTGGAACTAGGGTAAACCCTAGGAAACCTCAATAAACCCACTTGCCTACCAATTACCAATCCAAAGTTCAAGATGTTTTCGTCTGGAAGTCCGTAATGGATAACCACTAGAGGCAACCGAGTCTTCGGAAATCACACAATCCTTTTTAAAAAATAAGAAAAATTTAAATTCATTTACTTTCGAGTGTGTGATGACTATAAATACCTTACAAACGACAAGCACACGCCGTTAGAAGTAACGACAAAAGAAAAACATGGAAAATATTGAGGAAAACAACAGAAAGAGGAGCTAAAACTTTCACTGCGTATTTTGGTAAGGAGAATGCCAACATTTGCTGGAGGGAACGGAAGATAAAGCCACTTTGAAGTTATGTCCGAAGAATTTCAAACTATGAAATTTGCATTCCTCGCAAGGAAACTTCCAAGTTAAGCTTAAACGAGCTTAACCTTTCCCCTTTCACGAAAAGACGACCAACCAACGTTGATGGAATTTTCAGTCGTTCATCCCAAACAAACTTCTTTCACATATTTCCTACAAGGCATTTACACTCACTCCCCCTTAAGAGCCATTAAATGCCATAAATATAAGATTTCTCTATAATATACTCAACATACATGTATAAATGCACAAAAGAATTTATTTCAAACACAGTACACTGTCATAACTGATGACACGCCGGTCGCTGTGATTGTGCGTTCTGATCTAGCGTTCATGAGGTTCTTTGTCCAGATCCCGGCTGCAAAATAGTTTCTGAATTTTAGAATTAAACATTTTATAAAAAATCAAACTATATAGTACTCGTTATTTACAACAGTAGGTCGTTTAATATTCATGGTAGCCAAAATTAATACATGTAAAAAATGTTACATATACTTCATTGCTTGCCTTCCTTTCATTTTAGGTTTCAACAGCTAGGTTGTGAAGTCTTATGCGTCCGCTCGTTCCGTCTGTCGACAACTTTGAACTCAGGAACTACTAGAGCTAGGAAGATACTTGAAGTGTCGTTGGAAAGGTCTCGGCGAGACGAGTTCAAACCTGTATAATTCATCCAAATCGTAAGGGCGGATTCCGAATTTCGGGGGAATTTTCAACTTTAGAACAATACAATAGGCTTGGAAGGTGATTAAGGTGTCGTTGGATATGTTCTCACCGCAAACTTTCCAACGGAACATTGATCATATAAATAGGACACTCGCTGCTGAAGCCTGGGGGTAGCTAATATACCCAATCCCCCGACTGGACTCCGCCTCATTTGTTTCTTATTGATGTTTAGCGAACTTAAAAGGTTGTAAATAAATAATCAAAACATATCCTTATAATGTGTGTACAAGTTAGAACTACGATTCTACTATCAATCATCGCGAAGGTCCTTCGATAGCATTTTAGCCATACAAACATGATTTTTTAATAAAATAGGTTGGCAACACTGACAACTGCAATTCTTGTTAAGGAAAATCCCACAGTACTTTTCTATCGTGTCGAATAATGTTTATGACAAGTTTGGTGCAGATAGGTATAACTGAATAGAAGCAATTTGAAAAATAGATTATTTTTAAAAATAAGTTGGCAACACTGAACTATTGCACCAATCAAGATGATTCCGGTGACTGAACTAGTCTAGCCAAGATCTTTCCAACGATACTTCAGCCATGTCCATATACCTTGTTTAGTTCTGGACACGGAAGGGGGGATGGGCAGACACCATGAGCGGACTTATATAAAGTCCGTTTTGTTATAGCATTACTACCAAGCGACCTAATAAACGAGCAAAGATATACAAAATACTCAGTTTAGCACGAATACTAATATAACAGACAAAAAATAGCTCCCAAATTTAATAAAAAAAGAAACAAAATTTTGGTTTTCTCTAGTTGATTTATTGTAAAGTTTTCGTTTGAAGACAAACTGGGGCGTACATGCAGTATAAAATATTAATGCCATTTTTTATCACACAAAATAGAACAAATATATTAACTTTTAATAAAACGGTTAAATTTTGCAACATAACGTGACAGTAGTGACATCTCTAGTAAAACAAAATATTCGAACAAAACGCAATTTTGATGCACTCCTCACGTCCACCGCTACTTTTTAACATTTTTCGAAATATTTCAACATCTAAGAGCACTATCAAAATGTTTAAAGCATAGTGCGCTAGTACTCACAAAGTACTACGAAATCCAGTGGACAGCGATCTCGAAATCTTGGGTCATTGATGAGTATTGCGTTTTCAAAGATTACGACGTCATTATTTAATTGAAATCCTATTAGGCTACTCATCAATGGACAAGATCTCGAGATCGCTGTCCATTGGATTTCATAGCAATTTGTAATAATTCTTTAGAATGTTTGATAATGTTCTCAGATTTTTGAATAATTTTGAAAAAATGTGGGGGCGTGGACAAGGCGTTTTCAAGTTTTATCTCAGCATCGAAACGACCATGGAGCTTATCCCGAGAGCAAAAGAGAGTGGGGGGGAGGACAGACAGGAACTTATTGGCTTTTAGCCAAAATGTACGTGTTACTTTTCTTCTAATGTCTTCCTCCTCACATCCAGTTATCCACCAAGACAAGCTTTTATCACACCACTGGACCTTGAATGTGACGTCATCATTTTGACTTACCTCCCTCTATGTAAATGTATAAAGGCATGTCGTATCTGATAGTAGGGGAATCCTTTAACACCCTAGAAATGCTAAAGAGTCTATTTGGCGTCCTTTTTTTCATCAGTACTCACTCTACCGACTGAAATTCACCGGGGAAAACATCACACAAACCATGGCGGTATTGTCTTTTTCCTTGTGATCAAAATAGTCCCTGGATAGAAATAAATTCGGGCCACCCTGTGTAAAGAATAAAAACAAAATTTAAAATATAAATGCAATTCGCAGATGAGAGCTCTTCATTTTGCTCGTCTATTAAGTAAATTTTGGACCATACAGAATCTAAAAATGCAGGAATAAAAAACTCTTTTCTAACTTTAAATTCAGCGGCTCTGTTGTTGCCATTGTTGACAATGTCGCCAAATGGTTGTTGTAGCCTTGTAGCATAGAGATACTCAACAAACACCTTGCTATCTATTCACCACAATACAGTACAAAAGTTTGAAACTAAGTGAAGAAGATTTTCACGTGATTAACATATATACACCCACCCACACAGTCACACACGCATGTAAATGAGAAAACTTTGGGGGAAAACATTCTGTAAACACGGACTCTCTCTCTCTCTCTCTCCCCACTACACACACAAAATACACCAACAATTCTAGCAGACCCAACAAGTCGAGTGTGGGAACAGGTTTTAGTACCAACAAGGTATTTAATACAAGAGCAGACACACACATATACAGACGTACATATCTACAGAGACAGTGTTGGAAAAGACACAAACTTGCTGTATTCGAAATAATGCACGTGTTTATGCTCAACGAAATGACCTAGTTACAACTCGGACAATCACCCGCTTTGCTTCATCTCTCTGCACAAAACGCAGGTTGCCGTGGTAACCACAGATCTCCTCTCTCGCAACCATTCCCTCTATCACTCTCCTCTTTCTTTCATTTTGTTAAATGTGACTGTCTGTGTATGACTGAACTGTAATCGAATAGCACTCAGATTGCCTGTATTTTCTTTCTCTAAATTAATCGCTTATTTATAATGTTATCAATAAATACCGATAATTCAAGGCATCCAATAAAATTCGTATTTTGTTCAAATATATAGCCTAGAATATGGTTCTGCTTAAAGCTATACACATGTTTTTTGTTAATATCTTATTCAGCGTATGTGAATTTCTTCTACCTTTAATTCCGTTATCTCAATTCATGAATAATGTGAATTGGTTCCATTTTGCACAAAGGAAAATGTAGCATCCTCTGTCCTTGGTATGTTTGTCAGTTCATAGATGGAATTCATATGCAAAATATTGACTGGTTCTTTCGTGTACACCAGTTTAGCATCAACATTACAGAATTTATTCCGCTTTGTGTTGAAAAATGGGAGTTGATTTCTTCCTAGAGAATGATGTACACTTTTTTTTTAGAGTTGATTTCTTTTACAAGAATGTGATCCAGTTTTGAAGGGTTGGTTCCTGTCTGGGAAATATTACGTAATTTTGAGACTGGTTCCTTTCTGAAGAATGTCATTCAGTTTCATGGGTTAATTCCTTTCTTCAGAAAATCACCTATTCTTGAGGGTTAATTCCTATCTGAAGAATGTGTTCCTGTTATGAGAGTTAGTTCGTTTCTGCAGAATTTCGTCCACTTTTGAGGATTAGTTCCTTTTGGGAGAATGTGGTTCACTTTTGAGAATTGGTTCTTTTTGAAGAGTATAGCTCACCTTTGAGGATTTGGTTCTTTTTGGAGAAAGTAGTCCATTTTTAAGAGCTGGTTTCTTTTTTAAGACTGTGATCTACTTTTGTGAATTGGTTCCATTTTGGATAATGTAGTTCACCTTTGAGGATTGGTTCCTTTTTGGAGAATGTGGTCCACCTTTAAGGGTTGGTTCCTTTTTGGAGAATGTGGTCCTACTTTCAGGGTTGGTTCCTTTTTGGAGAATGTGGCCCACTTTTGAGGTTTCATTCCTTTCTTCAGAATGTCATTCACTTGTGAGGGTTGCTTCCTTTTTATAGAATACTACTTAGCTTTTATGAGGATATACCTCTCTGAAGGATACGGTCCACTTTTGAGAGTTGATTGTTTTTTCTACACTTTCGTGGGTTGTTGCTTTCTGTAGAATCATTCTATATTATTATTATTCCTCACCAGAAGCATAACAAAGCAGTGACGGCCACCTTACTCTGTTTGCATATCACGCTTCCACCACATTACGACAATGTAAATAACAGTTAATCTTACCATCTCGATGACAGAGAAATTGTGACATGGATTTTGAGTCGTACGAGCCTGATTTTCGGTGACTCTCCCTTCTCGCTCTGTCATATGTTTACATTACATCGTCTCCCTCCCCTGTTGCAACTACGAGAGAACTAATCTCTGCTGTTCAAACACTACTCTCTCTCACACACACACACTCTGTGTGTGTGTGTGTGTAAATGAAAACGACAAGGGATACTGGTAGCTTGATCTACTTCAGTTTGTCAACCTTGCTCATATACTATGAGCTTCTCTTCATCAGACAAACACCCTCCTCCCACCCCCAACGAATAAACCGATAGATGTGTCGTGATCCTCTTTATCCAGAGTGCAAGAGTAAAGAAAAAAAGCCGTGAAAAGAGCTACAGAAGGGCCGAAAGAGAGAGGTGAAGCTTACCGAATAAATTTCCAGTGAAATTACAACCCCCCAGGAAGATAACGTTAGTGATGTATAGGCAACCCTTAACTTTATGTAATATTTCATTCTAACATCGGAGAATGGAGGCGGCGTTGGGGTGGGGGTAGGATTTACATCCATTCATGAAGATCGTTCCACTTTTCTTCGGGAGGGGGCGTATATCGTAATCCATGGATGGATACCGTAGCATCGAAAAACTGTTTTGTGTGTTTAAAAAAAGATGTTCTAATGTCGGCAGAAATTGGAAATAATCCAGTCGTTAAGCTCATTTGATGAGAGTTATATAGCTGGCAACACCTGTCGATGAGGACGACTTTGGAAGGGAATTATGAGGCCAAAACGTTAATTGTGTATCGTCATCTTTTAATATCATCATTAGTGGTTTTATCTTACGTGATTGAGACTGGCCCTTTCAAGAAAGTTTAACATTGTCCCCTTCGTATCACTCTTGTACATCCCTTTTCGTTCTAGGATCCATTCTCCACTTGCACTATTTCACTTGTGTGCAACCCGCAGCCTACTGGCCACAAGAGACCTGGCAACAGATCTTTTGCCGTCTACTATTCTCTTAGGTTGAAGATCTCGGAGAGCTTACACTATACAAGCTGACCGAGGTAGTCGTGTGACGATGTGTTAGGGACATTTTCTCCACTCGACATATATTTTCATCCTGTGTACATTTTTTCACTTATCCTGATTAAAGGAAGACAGATTCATACAATACACATGTTAGTATATAACAATATCAGTCGCTTATAAATTGTTGCAATCAGGCTGTCAGGAATCCCAAGAAACGTTTTGCATCTAACCTGCTTAATGTTGGTGGTAACCCTTGGGTGCTCTGGAATAAATTAGAAACGCTTGGCATGAGGCGAAAATTATATATTGATCCTACTCAATACTGTTCATGAGATGATTTAAACCATTATTTCACCGAGGTTCCATTTATTGATAGAATCGTTAAAATTTTAAACTCTTAAATCAACTATGAGGTGCCAGATAGATGGTGCTAAATTTGTTTTCAAGCTTGTTAGTCCTTGTCAGGTGGCAAAGGCTAGCCTGAAAATTAAGTTGAATGTCGTATGCGCTTGTGAAATTTCAGCTCATTTTTTGAAACTAATCCTTCCTCATATTCTGGCCTATATAACTGACATCTTTAATATTTTAATCACTTCTGGAAGTTCTCCATTAATTTGGAAACTAGTTTTGGCACGCCTCCTTGTAAAACTAGCAATGTGACTAGTGCAAACGACTTCCGCGCAATCAGTATTCTTCCGGCTTTATCGAAAGCGTTGGATATTATTAAAGATCAGATCCACAGCTATTGGATATCTTACATGCAACAAACTATTAGAATCTTTTCAGTCAGGATTTAGACCTAACCACAGCACTAATACTGCACTGGTACACGTAACAGAAGACATGCGTTAGACCTAAAACCATAGACAAGCT
>JAGDQP010048364.1:0-14771 GCA_022664845.1 Lepisma saccharinum
AACTGCTACTAATGTACCTGCCCAACAAATTAGCTTTGAATGAACTGAGGAAATACAAATTATGTGCATTACTATCCTTTTGTGCTGACAAAGGTGACATATTTATGACAATTAAATGTGTATTATTGATAATGCCGGTAGTATTAAATTATAAATTATTATAAATATCTGTTAAATTCCACGTAAGCAATGTTTGAACACAATCTATTTAAATAAAAGTGAATGTATGTATGTATGTTTATTTGTAATCTATACAATTCTATATGCATGCATCGATTTCCACCAAATTTGCTTACGTATTCCTTGGATCCCAGAATATATAGACATATTTTAATTTACCGGAAGTGACCGTAGTAACTAAGTTTAAAAATTGTAACTGAGAACAATGACAGCATTATTAATAGCAATGAAAGATACATTATTTACAAATTTAATCTAAATCAACAATGAAATAAATAAATATATTTTTAAAAAAATATTCGAATTTAATTTATTTGATTGTTGTAACGTAAATTTTATGGACAAGGTATAAACCACATAAGGTGTGAATAACTAATAATAATAATGAGCTGCTCTATTGTAATAACTTCATGATCCTTGTACTTGTTACCTTTTTCGTGTATGAAGCAAAACCAAACCTAACCTAATCTAGCCTTAGTTAATTTACCGTATTGAATCTGAAGCCAAGAATGGATAAAATATGAAATTGCATGAAAAAATGGAGAGCACAAGGTCCGTGTAGTGATTATAATGGAGCAGAACCAATAATAGTAATAGTATCTAGTTGTAGTAGTTTTTAAAGAATGTTTCCAAAACGTTCTTGTTACTAGGATAGGATTTTTGAATTTAGTAACTGAATTTCAAATTTTTTTCTTAATGAACGTCGCTTTCAGATGTTCCAACATGAGTATTACTCTAGTTTGTAAATACAAAATACTAACTAAATGTGTGTTAGGTTTACCAAGGAAACATGGACGCCCATGAGGAGGGGACAAAGGGCGCTTGTCCCACTAGCCAGAGAAAATTATACTTTGCAAGATAGAAAACAAAAATAAAATGGTTATATGCTCTTTCTATATTTTTATTTATTCATTCTCAACACAACAGGCTTTAAACACCAATTAGAGTGTCGATATTTACAATGCTCATTTACAGACATTTTTATTACAATATCTCTAAATGCTTTGGAAGACATATAACATAAAAACACTGAACTGCTGAACAAGACTATATTATTCGTAAAAAAAATACACGTAACGTTTCGACCTTCTAGCAAAGATCCTCATCAGACATACACTGAGTCTGTACAAAAAATTACACACATATAAATACAAGCCAAATAATCTACCTGCTTCCTCATTGTCCAAATCAAGCAGCCAATCAGAGATGCCCGATCAAGCAGCCTCTCCATTGGCCGGAACAATCAGTCAATCAGAGACGCCATAAAACATCCCATGTTAACAAAAGAGAAGCAACATGAAGCAAACTTGGAGCCCCCTAACACCTCAATTAACATACATATCTCTGTGTTTGTCAACAATAATCTTCCATTCTTTATTAATGCTAAAACCTTTGGTCCAGTTCCTTAAGTTCTTATCTACTTCTTTTTCTATACAACAGGCCTCCTTCGATTTTCTAGGCCACATACTATCTTCATGTTCTAACACAATCACTTTTTCCCAGTCCACATTATGTCCCTATCCTTTCTTTTACATGTTTGAATATAGCATTACTCTCTCTACCATATTTCACATCGCTTTTATGTTGTTTAATTCTTTCTTTCAACAATTTACCCGTCTCTCAAATATATTTCATATCACAATCCTCACAGTTAATACAATAAATGACACCTTTCTGCTCCTTCTTCCCTTTATCCTTTCCTTTACTTCTGACCAAATCCAACAACTTTCTACTACCTTTTCTGTACACTCTCACACCCTGCTTTCTTAACATCTTTTTAATAATCTCTGCGCCCTTTACTAACCCTATAATGCCTTTCCATACCACCTCTTATGCTTCCTCATCTTCTCTTCCCCTAGAATCCACAGATGCCTTTATAATATCCCTTTTACAATAACCGTTCTCATATAGCTGTTCCTTAAAAACTTCTACATTCTTTTCTACATTTTTGCTACAAATCCTAGTAATTCTTGTAAACATATTTCTTATAAAATTAGTTTTGGTGCTTTTATCCACATTACGTTTCTTATTACAATAAATACCAGCATTGCATTCTTTTTGATACAATTGAGTTTGAATTCTCCTTCCTTCTTTACTCATTAAAATATCAATATAACATATGCTACCTCACTTCTCTATCTCCAGCTCTAACTCTATTCCTTTTTCTTTATCCTCAATGCCTTCTACAAACTCTATCAATTCTTCATTAGAACCTTCCCATATCTCAAAACAATCATCAACGTATCTACATAAAAACTTAATCTTCCCTTTTCCCTTCTCTACCACCTTCCTCTCCCATACATTCATAATGATATCAGATAACACAGGACTAATCTTAGACCCTATACTTTAACCTTCCTTAATTCTATATATGTCATTCTTCACTTTGCAAAAACCAAAATCCCAAATTAAGTTGAGGGCTTTCCTAACTTTCCCCCATTTCCAACCTTTCACCCCTTCTTCCCCCATGGTACCCTTAGCAATATCAAGTATAGAAGCCCTCTTTAAACTTGGAAACATAGATTTAACATCCAAACTAAATAAAATACACTCTTTTTCAATTACAACTTTACTTGTGTAGTCAATTACCTCTCAATAATCTTTCACTGCCAATGTTTCTTGTCTGTCTCTCACCCGTTCTAACACTGTTTTCAATTCACTTTCCAATGGTTCAATATAATTGTTCTTACAATCCAATACTGGTCTTAACTTCACTTCCTTTTTGTGTATTTTTGGAAAACCTTTTAACACCGGTACTCTTCCATCTTCATTTAACCACCTCTTTAGCCCCTTCTTCTTACTTTCTTCCTTTATCTCTTGTGTGAAGGAAGTGAAGTTAAGACCAGTGATGGATTGTAAGAACAATTATTTATTTTTCACCTCAGTAAAATTTATTATTTTTGTTTTGAGATTATTTATCAAAATGTACAGTATGTTCTAAATTTCAGTATGGGGCCGCTATTAACCAAATTCTTACATTACAAGTATCGGTTCGTTAGATTTCAATAGTCATATGCTTATTTTCGTCTCCAATTTCCAAATCTATACGAAATTCCCGGTTAGCAATGTTTGACAGCTACCGCATATTTTCATTACTTAATCAAATAAGCAACGTCTGTTGGACTAACTTTGCGTACCGTTTCGATGTTAACAGTAAATTTTATATTATTCGACATGGTTCGATAATTTTGGTTTCAACTCCAGCCACTATTCTCCTATGAAAAAGTCATATTTTATAATATTATTTTGCAATTTCAAGATTTATTCAGAACTTCTTTTGTATAAGGTAGTAATCATCTGTAATGACGTCACACAATTATTAGAGCGAAATTGATTCTTTCTGCACCATGTATTTTGGACTAGAACTTCTTTCGTGTAAGTAATTCTGTAACAAAACTTTTCTAAATTAAATAACAATGTTTCGGGAATAATTTGGGAAAATATCAACAACATTTATTAATTATTATAGAAAATATGGACAATTATATGTGAGTACGCAACTTTCAGTTCTTCTAAATTAATTCAGTGTATACCAGCGAATCAAATTTGTTTGTTCCTACAACTCAACAGTAATTGTGTTCAGATTCTTATGAAACTATCATATCTGAAAACGTGCAATATGTAAATTCAAAGTAATAAATTGAAATTCTGAAATTTTTATATTTCTTCGAACAATCTTGTGTTTATGTTCAGTGAACGTAGTATAGGAACCTCTCAGTTAACCAGGTACGATCTACGGCATTACTTGATAATCCTCTTACAGTGTTTAGTAATATTTGTGATGTGCAGTGAGTTATTTAATGTTTGACTTGATATTCATTGGAATTTGGCTACTAATCGTTACCTGAAGTTGACAGCAATTGATACTAATTATTTCTCTGTTTCGGTAAACCTAACGTATTGAGTGATATGATTTTAATTAGATTAGATCGGTACATAAATCCGTAGACCAGTGGTAGGATTCTTTCGCCAGCTGAGAACTGATAACTTGGGAAAGGAACTATATATTGATTTCTGGTTATTTCTGCGTTGAAATATGAAGTGACTCCAGCATGTGATTTGTGTGAATAAATATTTTTTCCATTTGTGCGTTATGACACTACGTTTGGATTGAGTTGCGACCGTCATTTGTTTGTGTTCGTTCGTCTTTATTTCAGGAATTGCGATTCCAGACTACAGATGTGGGCCCTACTAAGGTAAAGGTAAGACATGGTCTTTTGCCACCCTGTAGACTTCGAAGTGAGTAAAGACACAGTATGAGTCACATATGAGTCGTTATGCGTATTATCGTTTGAGATTATTTCCCAAGTAAAGATTTGCGGTTTTCTTTCTTAATCTGTCGCTAATCTGAACCAGCTGGTACTTCAGAGTATGAACTGACGATCTAATTAAAAGATTGGAGGTGTCGCCTTACCGGTATTTCCTCCCTCGATCTAAATTATATTTTTTCCAGCGATCACAAGGATCTGGAATCCTCTTTCCCATATATTCATAAATCTGGATGTCATTTCTGCGCCGCTCGTCTGGGGTGTAGAAAATGTTTGGAGCTAGAGGTTAGGTTAGATGCGTTGCGTGGGTACTCTAGGCTCCTGGCGACCCTGTTTGTCTGTGTGATCCTCTTTTGGGATCATGGGTTGGGGGCGTTGCAGTTTTTGGCGACTCCAGCCAGGATTTCCAAAAACTGTGCGTTGAAAGGTTGACTGGAACTCCTGGATCAATTTCAACCAAGGTTGGTACAACTTATAATCTAAAAAAAACTGTGAGTTAAGACACCCTTAACACCCCTTAAGGTGGAGGTAGGAATTAGTGACATTCAAAAATGGTTCAATCATTTATTCTCTGCGTGAGCATCACGCAAAAAGTACTCGACTGATTAGAATGATTTATTACACATGATCAGACAGTGGATGAAACTCACAAGTTATTATAACACTTTGATTCTAAAACTATTGTCTTCAGAGTAGTAAATAATACTGGCGGTAGTAAATAATAAAAAATTTTAAAGCAGAGCACGCGGCAACTCGCACTACAATGTTGTTTGACGCGTTCACTACCTCCAAGTGGTAAAATTTTGCATGAATATTAATTCATTAACATCGGGTATCTTAGGTAACGCACCCCTAACAAAGCTGATTGGTGACAGTCCCGATGACTGTTCCAAACATATTTTGTTCACCGGCACAACGGGCGGGCAAATCAGCTAATAGATCATGATTGTCAGATATATCCGTAAAGGCTGAGCAACCAGCACCACTATACAGTTTGTCACGTTGACTACTTCCAAGTGGCCATATTTGGCATCACTATCAATGAATTAATTAGCGACGGCTATCTTAGTTTTTCGATTCGACATCACGATGGGCGTGGGGACGAAAAATCTCTGGACCCCGCACCAACTGGCGGGAAATCAACTAGTTATTGCATATTAATGCCTTCATTTATTTCGTAAATTCCCCTACTTTTTGCCTATTCCTATTCTACAAGGCCGCCACCCCCATCCTCTCCAAGTATTGTCTATGTTCCTGAATTTCAAACCATTTGTGCTTTTTCACTGCCAGAAAAATGAATAAAATATACTTAACAATGTACAATTGAGTCGTGACATACGTTGAAATTTGTGTGATTTTTATGCGTCAAAACATACGAAATAAAATAAAATGCCAAGTACTTTCCTCGTTTACACAAAGCTTTTTAAACAAAGTCATCCTATAATAGAAATTAAGTCACTAGGATTTTCACCTCTCATAAAACGAACTCTATAGTTCTTGAACTGCTACCAACCGCAGACACTTAACACTTGCAGACTTGCGCATTTCTCACGACTTTAAGAGAAAAATATATATTTCTTAAAATAAGCACAAAAGTAGTCCCTTATCTTAAAATATTCTTATTAAAAAGCCAATTGGTGGCATGTATAGGCGCTATAAAACTTGGTAATTAGTATGTATCTTACATGATTAGAACATATCCATTTAAAGCCTACGATTCAGTTCAGAGTAACAGAATAGGCAAATAGCTTTACTCATGAGTGACAGCGTTGAAGTCATTGTATTTGAAGATTTCGCCGTCGGATATCTGTACTGAAAGTGGGCTGCAAGAGTACAAAATTGGGTCATGAGAAGGACACGTGAATGTGCCACGTGATAAGGACACATTGTTCACAAATGCAAAGAGATGTGCAAAACTTATTATGAATTTTTGGTATGATCTAAAATCAGAGTTAACTTGTGTCCTTTTGTACTTTGGTAGCCTTGGTAAAAAAGAATAATAATAATAGAACCATTACTAACTGTAGCATTCAATGCCACTGCTGGGGTAAGATGGTCCTGCTGTGAAGTATGTGATCAGGGCAAGACAACCCATGTTTGTCTCATGAAAAATCATTATCAATCAATATGGGAGCTACTGTAACCATTGGATCTTCTGACTGCACTTTCAGTTTCAAAGAATGTGAAAAGTAGTAAATTTGGGACCTTAAGGGTGCTGACGTGATGCATACATCTCTGATATAAGGAAAGGGAGGAAGAAGTTTTGACAACAATCGAAGATTGTAATTACAAAAGACGCGCTCGCAAAAAGTTTTTTTTTTTGTTACAGATTTCTTTGACAAGTCTTATGGATATATATACTACAAATCGATAGATGGAAAGATTCATTTCAATGCAAGAATTGCCAAATGTGGCTTCATGTGGATTGTTTCGGACATATGAAGTCGACTTGTGGATGCAGTGTTTGTATTGGAAAGAAATAGTTTGACCAATGGTGGCACATTATAGGTTTTTCCTCTGGTAAAGCAAGGATTATGTCATTTCATAATATTATCTCTGTAGCAATGTTTAGTTAACACATTGTTAATACACTTTGCAAATTGGTTTTGCCAGTGCACATTGGGACAGAATACCAAACTATCGGGACAGTATGATATTGCAATTTGAAAGGTAGGTTTATGCAATGGGGTACAAAATACTGTGATTATGTTCATTAATGTAATTAATTCAATGTTGTCACATGAATGTGGACAATTTCTATCCAATGATTACCGAATTATCAGAGTCAGAATGACACTCTGCTGAAATGAGTACTCATTCTGAATCGGGGGCTGCTGCTGGTACAAATTTTAAACACAAAACAGAAATATATTGTCAAAATAGCTAATAAAATAGTAAATAAAGGCAAGAAGATTCTCGCATTCTTATAGGGAAAGAACATTTTTGGGAAATAGCTGTGCTATCTTCGATATTATAAACGGAGAAAATACACACACACGCAACAAATATTCATTATTCAAGACCCACCCAATTCCTCTTTGTCTCTTCACTCATCACCATCATCAGCACTAGAATCAGAATCATCAGACAGTGCGATATCGTCATTCTTCTGTGATGCCACGTCTCTTTCATGCAGCAAGCTACGAACTTCCCTGGGTACGGCACTTCTTTTGATTGTTGATGGAAGAGGTTGAATGCATGTAACTACCGACTCAAAAGTGATCAACAGGCGATGCAACACGTCCTCCATTGTTGCAACATTGCCATGAATATCCAAGATGAAATTTTATAAAATGTTTATTTCTAGCTTCTTGCAGATCTTCCGACAGTATTCCAATTGGCAGCAATGCATACTGTATGACAGTAGCACCGTGCATGAGAATTTTATGTACTGAGAGTGGCATATGTAATCTGAGATATAATTTCAGATACATGTGTCTGATTTCTTTTCCAAATGATCCTAATTCCTCAGTATTTATGGGGTACCGAGACGACATTGTTATCAAAGTGTCCCAAATCTGTGTATAAGTTCCTTATCAATCCCCATTATAGTCGCCGATAGTGCAGGGTCTGCGAAGAAGCAGCGAGCTGTATTTCCATCGTTGGAATTACCTTTTTTTTAAGTTATGGCTGATCAACTATCAAACCCATTTTCTGTCCGACGTATGCAATTATCTCCACTTTTCTTTTCTGCATAGCAACCTGATGCTCGTTTCGCCTAACCTGCCAGGGTTTCAGTTCCAGTCTGTAGGAAATGTGCAGGAGACACTCGAAAAACCTGATCTACGAATGCACTTTATATAGACCAAATCTGTACTTACTTATGTCTGGTGCATCATTCACCTTTACGTTTTTGTTCGTGGTTTTAGGAGCTGAAACCGCTGCACCGCAGCTGAAAGGACTTTGTAAAAGACGTTCCTGTTAAGGACTTGTTTACCTTGCCAACAGTCATAGTTAGCAGGAGTTGTGACTGAACTATTACGGTATTTTGAATCCGCACACTTGCACATGTGTTGGTGATAACTGAGAAATTTGATGTTCCACCACTTCCATTTTCATCAAGATAACATACTACTTTTCCATAATAAGCTTTAATGGTCTACAATATTTGGTTAAAGATGGTGTAGGGTTTTTCCATACAATGTATTTTTCAGAACTTTCAATGTGAGGCACATTCTTCCGGTCAACCAGATGAACGTGTCAGTTTCAATATCCACAATGTACCTTGTATCTTGCACGAAACATGCTGTGTGTACAATAAACGAGTACTTTAGAGCAAGTTCTAATTATACGGCACGAATGTAGGAACATTATACTCCAATCATGAAATTATTTATCAGTCCTACCTCGTTATGTTTTTTTCAAAAGCCAAGTAGGTAAAGGACCAACAGCATTTTGGTTCGAAATTGCGCTTAATCTGTTTTTTCATGACCAAAGTACTGTATTCAGAAAAAAATCAGACCGCGGAAGCTTCAAAAACGGGCAGAAAATTAAGCGAAACTGGCCGTCTTTATTACGTGATGGTGATTCGCAGTAGATTTTCTTGATATTGCAACTAGTGTTAATATTTTGAGTTGTTTTTTTTTGTTTATATAATTTTTTTAAAGTGTAAAGATTTTTCTATATTTTAATATTTGCAAAATTAGATAAAATGTGTATTTTTGCCTAACGCTCTGTATATGTAAATTTTATCCTCAGTTGAATTTTGAAAGTTTCGTGCAATGTTAATGTTTTGTTTGTTTGCTTTTTGTTTCAAGTATTTGCATTTCTTCTATTTAGAAGTTATTAGTGATTCAGCAAATTCCCATAAATTCCAATGAGATAAATTTTGAATTTTTCCTGGATGTTGTGTACATGTTCCGCAGAAAATTTTCTGAATACAATATTTTAGTTTTTGTTTCATGTCGTTTATTGCTGTTGTTCAGAAGTTACAGGTGATTCAGAAAACTCTCATGAGGTTCAATTGTAAAGCATAGTTTCAGCAAATTATAACCTCCCTAGTCTGACTGTAGTTTTGAATATTACAATTTTGTCCATAGGTGTCGGGCAAGCTGCAGTAAAGTTATGTTATATACGTATAATAATGGTGTTAATTTAACACATTACAATAATGTTTATTGCATTGTGTTAAAGGATGTAATGATAAAAATATATAAATTAAATTTGTTTTTATTGTAAGCCATCTTCGTTTCATAAAATATCAACATTTTCGTATTTAATGAAGTTTCCGAGCTAAAATCAATATCAGTTTATATTTGTAAACAGAGGAAACTTTTACAACATGCAACTGTTCACATAATTTTGGAATGTTTACACCGTTCATTGGCCACAAAAAGAAATAAATATTTTTTTAAACTAAGTTTCTGATCATACGACCATAACAAGTGTGTTTTGTGATGTTTATGTACGTTAAAGTTTCATGCAGAAGACAAGAATTCAGTAAGTTCACAACCTCTAGGGCTAATTCACTCAACACTATACAAATTCTATAAATAATGAAAAGCATACTTCGCAGATAGTTAACGATGCATACAAAAAACTAGGATTTATAATCAGAAATGCTAAATGTTTTAATAATATATATTGTATTAATGTATTATACAATAGTATGGTAAGAAGTAAACTGGAATCCGAACAAAAACACCAGAGGTGCAAAAAGTGGAGCCAAGTTCTTTAGCCCTAAAAAGGTGTGAAATGGGAGACGGATGAGCCAAGTTCCTTGGTGACAGCATGTAACAGGAACAAAGGAACTTGGCGCGAGCTGGCAACAGCCTTAGGGTTGGTGGCGGTGGACGTAGTGGGTTTTAGGGTCCCCACCACCCTTATAGCTTGAGGATCATGAATCTTGCCACTTCGCGCCAAGTTCCTTTGTTCCTGTTACATGCTGTCACCAAGGAACTTGGCTCATCCGTCTCCCATTTCACACCTTTTTAAGGCTAAAGAACTTGGCTCCACTTTTTGCACCTCTGGTGTTTTTGTTCGGATTTCACAGCTTTTTGTAGGTGTATAATATACTGTATATACTCGCTCTCTCGTAAGTAAAATATTCGAAAAAGTAATCGCAGCGAAGATAAATAATAAAAGGCCAAATATTAATGAATGCAATTTACAATTTGGTTTTAGGAAAAATAAATCTACTGAAGACGCCATCAACGAGCTCTGTAACAAAATTCAGCAACTTAATAATGACGAGTGTAAATATACTATAGGAATATTCTTTGACATAGCGGGGGCGTTCGACAACCTATGGTGGCCAGCTCTAATGAGAGAGATAAAAAAACTAAAAATTCACACAAAAATTTGGAAAGTGATTAAAGACTATTTTTGTAATAGAAGAATAGAAGTGAGTACGGCCGATGGAGTTGTGGGCAAAAGACCGACAAGAGGATGTCCTCAGGGATCAGTTCTGGGGCCGATCTTCTGGGACCTAGCCTTCCAGCCATGTCTCGAGATGCTTAATGAACTACAAGAGGTGGAACGGGTGGTAGGGTTTGCTGACGACCTGGCGGTGGTAATAAAAGGAAACAGCAGATTGGAGATAGAAAGGAAATCTAACGCCGTCACAAGAGAAATGGCGTCATGGTGCAGTAATAATAAATTAACAGTCTCAGCAGAGAAAACAAAATTTATACTATTTAAAGGAAAACATAATCTTAACAGAGGACCTATAATCAAAATTAATAATAAAACAATTAAGAGAGTACAAACTTTTAAATATTTAGGAATAACACTTGACGAAAAGTTAAACTTCAGAAAACACACCGAATTGATATCAAGCAAAGCAATCAAAATCGCACATAAACTAGTAAACATTGCGACAAAAGAACTAAGGATACCGATAAAAATTGTTAAGCTGTACCATGACGTCATCATAAGATCTTTAGTCGGATACGCCGCCAGTGTCTGGAGCCACCGGATGGACGATGTCAGACAAAGTCAAACAATAAACCGTGCTCAAAGGCAACTTCTGATAAGACTCACAGGAGCATACAGAACAACGCCGGTGGAGGCACTCCAGGTGGCTGCAGCAACCATGCCGTTGCACCTACAAGTCAAAAAGCTAGGTGCTATGTATTGGATCAAAAAGAAGAATAACGAAAAAGTCACTAGGATACTACATGCTCCTGTGGACAACAAGCAGGATGTGCAGAAAATACTAATCAATGCATGGCAGCATCTATGGCAAGAATGCCCGAAAGCTAGAAGATTATATAGTATAATACCGGACGTGGTTGGCAGGATGGAGCTCGACGTGGAGATTACGGGAGGTCTGTTACACTTCCTCACGGGACATGGCCCATTCAGGCAGAAACTGAAGGATATGAATATAGTGGAGGATAACCTGTGTCGCACCTGTGGGTCGGTTGCTACCCCGGAACACGTAATGCTAAAATGCGAAGAAACAGAAAACCTGGTTGGCGAACAAAGAACTCTCCTGGAGGATATGGAAATCGCTGAAGTTCTGAGAACACCAGAACTGGCGATTGTTCTCCAGGAGATAACCCAAAAAGTAACAGAATATCACAGAAGGAAATTTATATCCGGAGGCGACCGAGGCCGGGCGCGGCGAAGACCAGAGGCTGACCAATAGAAAACAGATTAGGGAGCTGATACCGCATGGAGGGAAACGTGACGCGGACCTCGCGGGCGAGGCGAGTTTGCGCGGCCGGTTCGACGAGCGTGAGCTTCGCTATCAGCAGGCGGTATGGAACAATCCGGGTACCAGAACAATCCGAAACTGAAATACATAACGTAAGCAAACTAAACCTATAACAAAACTCCATTAAAAAAAGAGAAAAATTAAAATAATAACTAAATCAACAATAGTGCACAAAATCAAGATCAGTGATAGTGCATAATAGTGAGCGAGTGTGTGACCGCTGGAAACCAGCGGTGTCCTGGTGGGTGCCTTGCTGCAGGAATCCGGCAGCAAGAGACGCTCAAGTAGTAGTGTGCGTGTGTGTGAGTGGTGACGGGAGGCCAAATATAATAGAAGATTAAAACAAGAAAGCGAAAAAAAATAAAATAAAATAAAACAGAAACTAAATGTGAGTGACCTGGAATGCGGGACACAAACATTCAAGCATTTTTAAATATATTAGCCTGTAAGTGTTGTGTGTGTGATGTGATGGTGACTTGAGGAACAAGACAAACTTCGTGAGTAAAGGAGGAAGGGAACCAGAAATGGAAAAACAGAACGGACCAGCAAAAACTTTGTGAGAAAATTCCAGTAATACTTACGTTGCAGTCCAGCTTCATTTCCCTCCCCCTTTTTCTTATCGTTTCAGAAAAAGAAGAGGAAGCCATCTTGAGTCGACGTCTATATTGTGCTGTCCTTGTGTGTATGTGTGTTGTTCTATATGTTAAATGTTTTCTGTATAAAATTGCAAATAAAAGATAATGGTAGGGCATCCCCCCCAAGAAAAAAAAATCCAAAATGAGGAATAAAGACCAGGAGAACATTCTGGACGCCTGGTCCAAAGTCCGTCCCGCACCACCCGAGGTCAAAACTGAGGGAACAAAGGAGCTTCTCGGACTGTCGGAACACCGGCAATCCGAGAATCTCTAGGGACTGCCTGTCCCAAAATGGGAAGAGCGAACAACTGCTCGTGCTGCACGCCCTTGGAAGTGCACAACCCATTTTGTGCAAAAAATGCATAGAGACAGGGGTGGAAGGTGGGTCCCAAAATGAAAAAAAAAAAAATAATGAAATGAACTCGCTCTCTCGGCTTCGTTTAGGTCCTCGCCCCCCGTAGCTGGCTGCGGCCTTAACTTCGAGTTTTTGTGTACTTACACCCCTTTATCGTAACCACTCTCCAGGACACTGTGCTTCCATGTTGCAGATTTTTTCCCATACCCACCACCCGTGGGAATGAAATATTTATTGAAACATAGGGAAGCTTTGCCATATTTATTGTAACCTACTTGTGATGATACAGCAAATTTGCTTCCTGCTGGTGGCCCTAAAATCCACCACAAACCAACCCTAAGGCTCGAACATCACCTGATGTTTTGCTCGGATTTCACAGCTTTTTATACGTGTATATATATACTAGGTTCGCCTCGCTGGGTGTGCTGCCCCAGAATTCCGTGTGCGCCCCAACTTCAAATTTTTAGGGTTACGCCCCCTTTATTGTGATCAGACTTTCTGGGGACAGCGCCCCATGCTGTGCAGACCTTTTCCCATATCGCCTCGGGGCTGCACGCTCATAGCGGTGGTTTGATCCATTTATTGAAACATTTTCGTGATGGTACACCTTCATACCAAATTTCGTTTCTCTAGCTTCAGTGGTTTGGAAAATGGTATTTGGGCGGCTATGTTGAATTAAAGAAAGCGATTTTTAAAAAGTTTTCTTACATTGCCGTTACCTACTTGTGATGGTACACCTTCATACCAGATTTCGTTTCTATAGCTCGAATGGTGTGGAAAAAGTTTTTGTGCGGCCATTTTGATCCAAGTTAACAACTTTTTCAAAAATGTAAATTATTCCTAAACTACTCTTGTTAATACACCTTTATGCCAAATTTCGTATCTCTAGTTCAAACGGTCTGGAAAATTGATGATGAAGTCAGCCATTTTGGATTCAAAATGATGTCTTTGCAGATATTTTGTAATCTACTAGTGATGATATACCGTCATACTTCGAAATTTCATATTTCAATTTTTAACATCTTTTTTCTTACAGAACCTCAAAATCGCTGATTTCGCAATAAACTCTTGTGCCTGTATAACATGCTGACGTTTTGTGACACGTGGAACTCGGCTGCATGCACTGCCGTACATGTTGATACTCCCCTTGATTCGCTCGCGTCGCTGCGCCAAGAATCCCACGGCAGGCCACGCATCGAACTTGAGGAGTTTGGAGGAACTGCGTCTTTTTATCACAACCAGAATCTGCAGTGCACTGCGCCACATGATGCAGATATTCCCTCATACTCCAGAGCGCTGCGTCCGAATTGGGAAACTTCCACATTCTGCCTGTATAACATGCTCCTGGCAATGCTAACGTTTATGACGAGTAAAACTTGGTGGGACACGCAGGAGTATTGGAAGTTGGCACGAGGAACTAGGCTCATCCATATTCCATTTCACCACTTTTTAAGGTTGAAGGATTTGACTGGACAGTTTGCACCCCTGGTGCCTTTGCTCGTATTTCGCAGCTTTTTACACTTGTGTAATGTATATACTCGCTTCGCCTCATTGGGGTGCTGCCCCCAGAATTCCAAGATGGCCTCGCTGGGGCGCACCCCTTTATTGCAATCAGGCTCCAGCTGGGAACTGTAACCTAGTTGGGGAGACGAGCCGAATTTATTCTAACCTAC
>JAGDQP010048366.1:0-14770 GCA_022664845.1 Lepisma saccharinum
TGAATCACCTTCAACGATAGAATGATAAACCGTTATCCAAATTGCAGATTGCATAGTTCCTATCTCATAAACAAAGAAACATAGGTAAACAAAACTACCTTATACTTGAATGTCTGGGAACGAGCTGGTCTAAAACGATATGTCCCATGACGTCTGTCTCCATTCAAAATTCTCGACTTAAATCCAAGATGACGGCTTTCAAGAAGGTCTACATGGAGCCCACTCCCCATTACCAATATCCAAAATTGGTTTCACTTTATTCAGCCATATTCGACTTACCAGGGTGCTTTCGGTCTTTTGCTTATGCCTATAGTTAAAACATATTTTTTTTTAAATCATTTTTCTGTGAAGTTGAAATTTGCAACATTAAAAATGGCGATAACTTCACAACAGTTCGTTCTATGTAAAAATGATAACAACGTCTTAGGAAGAAAAGGAAAACACGAACTATAATTTTGTATTCTTAAAAAACTTCTGTACGGGCCACTGTTTATGAGATAAATTAAAAAAACAAACTATTTTTGGCTCATATTTGTTTTCAAAATGGTGACCAAAGCACAGGCTGGAATGACGGGAAGTTTTGATATGTTGTTTAGTTCTAGATTTCTGCCAAGTTTCATACTTTCTCAAATTTCTTCCGGGTGAAATGTCTAATTTGACTGGACTATAAATGACATTCAAATTCTATTGAATACTTACGCAAACTACATTCTCCTCAAAAAGAATAATTCAAAGAAATTAGTGTCTTACCTGAAAACAATGAAAATTGTTTTATTTGATGCAATGCATTTAGATTGTGGTTATCTATCCCCACCTTCAGGGCAAGATGCCACTTCACATATTTCCCGCTTCTTTGTAATACAGTCTAAGCAAGCAGGCCTACTTGACAGTCAAAACTACCAAGTTGAAGTCCATTTTCTAATCTATCATGGAATTTAGCCTGATCCAAAATAGTTTACAGACTAGATTAAATTATTTTGTCTAAAAATAGATATCTTTTTAAAAGGACTTGCTTCGTCTCCACACGACAGATTACGCGACATTCGCTACAGAGCATACTGACTAGTTCTTTCAGACCATACAAGTTTTCCATCTAGGATCATGCATCTTTCACCGATAGGCATCTTCTCTCAAATCACTTTTTTTTAAATACTGACCTTGATGCTAAATCACATAAAATTTAAAAAAATATATATTTTGTCTGCGGATGTGTATGTGCGTTTTGAATTCAGCGCTCTTTTTGATGTTTTATAAAACTTACATACTCAGAATATCGTTCACCTAAAAGGGAAAGTTAATGATTCATACCGGACTCATCTCCTGTTCCATGCAATTGTTCCTTCCCACAGCCATTTTGTTTTTTTAATACTTTTTTTAAAAGAAAAGGGGAAAAAAAGGAGAAAAATTAACTTGGTATAGACACCAAGTGAGTAGCATGAACGAGATACAAGCAAGTAAAGTGTAATTTCACACCATCCAGTAGAGTAGCGCAAGAGTAGAACAAGTGGAATAACTGGAACGTCAAGAAGCAACGTGTCCTTCTTCCTTCTTGCACCTGCTCAATGAAGTAATTACTTTTAAGTGATTAACGAAGTCCCTGATTGAGCTTGAAAGTTTTGGTTCACACGCAAGCAATTTTCCTCCCTTGACTCTTTCTAAACTTCTTTTTTTCTGTTCACTGTAAACACAAGTTTTCGTGCAAAAGACTCATTCCTAAAGTTAAAATATAAACTCTACTTTTTGGACTTCTTTCTTGTTCTTTCATTCAACTTTAGATAATGAACACATTTTTGTAAGTTTCATATTTAATTTCTGCTACTTTTTTTTTCTTTACTCGGACAGTCAATTTAAGTCTTCATTGGAAGAGAAATACATGCTTTTCAACTTTCGTATCAAGTTAGGAAATTGGAGTCAGGTCTGGAGAATACTATGAGTGAGAAAGCGCCTTGCATCCTCACTAAAGTGAATGGCACCTCTTTTGATATTCAAGACGTGTGAGCGGGAGTGTTCAGAATCATACAAGCGGTATTCTATTTTGTTAGGTGTTTTTCCATTGATATTCTCGCAGTCATTTGTATTGACCACCTAGACACTCTGGTTCGAAATTCACTTAAAACTATTGGTCTTGTCCTCAAGACGCTAAAGACGCCTCTATCTGATAAAAGGCAATGACAAACAAACATCGGTTCACCCTGCTCAGGAACTCCTGAGTCACAAACCTGACTTGAGACATTGTTTTCATCAATTTGTCGTAAAGCTTGTTGAGTCAATAAACGAATTTAGTTGTTTTAAAAATAATGGACAACGTTGAAGAAAATGGTTTCATATATACGTATGTGCAATTCTTCTAATTTTCGTGCTCGTTCGTAGGTGGGAGCACACAAGCTAATGGGAAATGGAATATTAAAAATCTCAGTCTTTGAATCATAAGCAACATTATTATTAGCAGTATTATACTTAAAACGCTCTTACGTAGACTATTTCGTCTGCGACAAAGGCAAAAAAGGGTAGCAAACAGGTAGGAAAGCATACAATCTCTGGTTCACGCTGAATTTCAATTTCATTTATGGCCTTCAGGCAACTATGACTCAGACCGTGGAAGGACGAGGGGGGAGAGGATGTGGGAAGTAAGTATACCAGACCCCAGTTTCGAAGGTACACTACCGGCATTAGCCTGGTGTGACTGAGGAAAGACCCTGAAAAAACCTCAATCATAGTCTAGGATCGAAGTTAAGGAGTTCACTACTGGCCTACGTTTTGAAGACATTGGTAAGCATCCCTAGCACGTTGCCATTCTCCTTCTGCGACAACATGTCCCACACTTTATTCATGCGCGGCAGACATAATAAATAACATGGCAACAACTTGGCAACAACGCTAATTTTTTTGTCTCACATAACGAACTGTTTGAGATCAGTTCTTGCCGGTCCACGTGAAGTAACTCAAGAATAAAATGATAGATAAAATAGATGGTGACTAACATAAAAAAAGTTGAACTCCATGGAATTATATGAATTTTGTTACAGTTTTTGACATACAATAAAAAAACAACAGCGCAAAGAAGATCCATTTCTACTTTATATGAAAGCGATATGGTTCCGATTCAATTAGGTTTCCTGAACATAAACACAATAATATTATGTCATTTGTCTGTAGAAGCCTTTATAACCTTCATTATCAATACCATTTAATTTGGATTAAAAAAAACTATGAATGATTCATTTCGCTCAATTCAACACTCATATATCCATAGGGTGATTGACCTTCCGCGTATCCGAAATTTCAATTCTAGGAGCGTACCTTGTCGACAGTAGAGTGGATTTGAACGTGCTAGTAGTTGCAGTTTATTGTCATAGATACAAATATACCTGGCATTATTGGTCAATGCTACCCTGTTCTCTATGGATTATACAAAGGTTTACTTTTTTGTATTTGCGTTACTGCATTCGAAACCCGAAACGCTCACTTTTTTACAGGCTTTTCTTTGTCTCACGATGGTTCAACCATGCCTTCAAATCTTTCAACCTTAATTTAACTCATTTCCCGACGTCATACAGTGATGACATTTTGCACATCGACGTAAGTCAATACAGCGACAATACAATATTCCAATGTTCCAATTATTTTTATATTTTAAAAGCATATTTTATTATTATATATTAATATGAACTTCTTTATCCTAAAATACATACTAGCCTGCAAGGATATTGTGTTTGACTGGTTGCACAACACTAGAATTTGGGTGACAAAACACCATCTTATAATATATAGGGTAAGGAAAAAGTAGGTCTATTCGAACATCGAAATAACTAAAATGAATAAAAACCTTTCAAAAACATGTTTAAAAAAATGAAAACGACCAAAAGTAAAAAATAATTTTGTTTTAAAGAAAACTACTGTTAAAAAATGTTTTACGCATGACTAAAAAGAAGAGCATGAGGCGCGCTCTCGGTACAATCACTTCATAAATTCTTCAATTGGTGCACCGTATGCTTTTCTTTTTAGTCACGCATAAATAGTTTTTTTTAAGTTTGGTACGAATTGTTTTATTTTTTTTTTACGAAAATCATGTTTTTAAAAAATTTCTTTTAAATTATTTTTATCTGATGGACCAACTTTGAAAGCTTCAATACAATTTAGTGATAAGATTGTTTGATACAGATCATATATCGCTTGGCTAAAGCGATGAGTTGAGTTCGCAGGCAGCTGATGTGACTGCATCTGCATCGAACTAACATATGAGTACATTTCTAGATATCACTTGCATATTAGACTAAAGTTTGGAGATTTTTCACCGAATGAAATCATTTTCTCCCTATCTACTTCTATTCTTGAACCAAGGAACCTTAAGTAATAAGTGTGACACCTAAAAATAATTACACGCTTTATATTAACTTGCTCTGTAATCATCTCTGATACAAATCTTATAATTGGTTTTTAACTCACTTCCCGTCATCCGATTTCTTTGAAATTTTGTAAACTTGCTTGCTTCCAATGACAATACAATATTCAATCATTAGATATACGGTAGAAGAATCCAGTTAACTGTAATAATTTAATTGATAAATAATTGGAAATTATCCTTAAATGCATGCAACGCCGCATCTATTTGTGAAATTTGGGTTACCTATTTCACAGGGAGTTTAATATTCATGTATTATAGCCTACATAAAAAGTAATTAAAAAGGATTAAAAAAACACGCTTTTTTAAGATGGACTCAAAAGTAAAAAAAATAATAAATTGAATTAATCTTATGAATCGGAAAATAAAAGCGTGGGTGTTATTGTTTACCTTATCATAAAATCATAATATCTTAGAGCACCCACGCTTTTATTTTCCGATTCATGACATTAATTCAATTTATTATTTTTTTACTTTTTAGTCCATCTTAAAAAAGCGTGATTTTTAAAAAAAACTTTTTAAATTATTTTTTACTATGATGGTACTCTAAACATCAATAGACGGGTTAATTACCTATACTTGTCAATCACGCTCACAGAAATTCAAGGAGAGTGCTGATCATCGATACCTTCGATACGTAACAACACATGACATCAGAATACAGTGTTGACAAGTGTTATTTAAGTGGTTGACATCGTACAAGTCTTAGGCCCGTTAAGAACACTTCTGACCAGTCAGACTAACTTGACAACGGCGTGAAATCCACATCAGTATGCTGCACATCAAAACTACAACTTCATCGACTTCTCTGGGTTCCAGTTCACTTAAATAGTTTCTCCAGAAGCACCAGTCGCGTCTGTGTTTCAAGCGGTGCTCCAATCATGGAAAAGCAAACCGGTAAACATGTTGCCACGTTTAGTAAACAAAGAAATACTACAGCTATTTGCATGTCGCAAGAAAATCAAATTTTGCAGCAGCGTGGCCAGTAATTTGAAGATCACGTACATATATCGGTGGGTGGAATCAGTTCGTCTCAGAGAATTATCCTAGTATAGTACAACCCTAATGTTTCATAGCAAAATTCGAGACTCTATATGTGTTTTGCACAAGTATAATCAATCCAGAACAATACGCACAATAGGAAATAAAATTAGAGGCGTGGTTGCTGTTAATTTAGATCTAGGAAACAAAGACATTTTAGCCCCAACTCCCCGAAAAAAAGAATCAAATATAGAAAGAGAAAAGGAAGAATATAATAAAATGATATAGTCAAAATCAAAATAAACAAAAAATACATATATAATTACATCAAATTTTACTACTTGAATTTTTACCTGAAAGGAATAGGAAGGGGGTCATTGAAAGACCTTCGAAGAGATCTCTTTGATCAGATAAACGCGGTGTTATTATGATATTATCATAACTCGTCTCATTTCTAATCTATCCTTGTTGAATCATACGAAGTTGTTGAAGTACTGTAGCAGAGGAGGGAGAGTGATGAAAAGGCGAGCAGAAAAGCTTTCTTGCAGCTTTGGAAAATTAACAAACTAAACTCTTGATGCCCTGCAGACAGGCGTTTCTTTTCTTTTTGGATGAACGTTCTTCTCTAGATAAACGGGTACAATAAGCAAATGAAGCGTTTAATTTCACATAAGATCATTATCTCATTGCCCAGCACGTGTCTGCCATGGTTTATTACTTTGATGTTTCATCTATATCGCTATCAGTGTATGTGGAAAACTAACTTTCGTACATTTTGTTAAAGACCAAATCACTATGGAATGGGTGAATTAAGTTAGGAAATAGGTAACCTCTATTATATATCTGAGTTTGAAACGTTGGGAAACCATAACCTTTGAGAAAATGTGAATTCAAAGCAGACTATCAGGTATTAGCTTGGTATGACTGCAAAAGTAAAGAAAAATTCCAGTCAGGATTAGCAACTGTGGACATGTATCCCAATTAAACTAAATCAATTAGAAGACTGTATCAAAATATTGCCGGACTTGCTCTGTAGCGCGCCAACAGATGGCAGTGCATGGTTTCGATATTGGGCGCATTCAACGGACTAAGGTAGCACTAAGCGCTGAGAGAGCACTTGAATCTTATTGGTTTGCCTATAGGTAACAACCAATACGATTAAAATGCTCTCTCAGTGCTTAGTCCCGTGAATGCTCCCATTGGCTCAGTATTGTACCGATATTTTGTGCTGCTAGGGAAGTAACATGGCCGTGTTAACATCGGGAGTTGTTATAGTGATGTACTTGTGATCACGTGTCTGTACTGTCTGTAGTAGTCTCTTAGTCTGAACAATAAATGGGAAGGATTTCTGGATCGAATTGTCACGCTTGATGAAATATAGATATGGTACCACAATAGTAAATGATCATGGATAATGATCAACGTTCAGAACGTTGTCAGAAAGCACCCCTCCACCACAAAAGGTCTTTGCTGCTTGTGTGGTGGTCTTCTGTTGGAGCGATTCAATATGTCATCCTCCGTCGTGGCGGGATTATCTCTACGGATCGTCACAGTGATTAACTAAAATGTACACAATGAAAGAACAGATCTGCGTAAAGACGCGAAAGGAAAGAAACTAGGCTTGGTTTGCGGAGAAAACGGAAGGGCAGTTACGATGTTGCCAACTTTCCTCCTCACTCTGTTTCACAGTGCAAGCGGAGAGGAAAAAGAAGCTTTCTTTGACTCTGTTCAGGAGCGAAGACAGCTTTCTCCTGCGATTTAACTACAACGCAGAACAGTGAGGAAATAGCATGTGGCAACAGTGTGTATGATGTTTGGATAAGTATCCAATGGAGCGGCTCTCCCTCCTTGTTGGAAGGCGGGCAAAACGGAACACAGGGCTCTATACTCTCCTTATTACCAGTATACAGAAAATGTACCGTCGATTTGTTTTGAGGTATCCAGCAGAGGTCAATAAACGTAGTGTCCTCACGTCCCACAAAGACCGTACAGGCTCTCACTGTGCACTGTATAAAGTCCTTCTTCGGTCATCAGATTTTCCGGACTTATATCCCACTTCTTCCACCTTTGCATATCAGTCCGAAGGACTGATATGCGGTTGAAAACTTCTTCATATCACAGAATCTGGGGTCATTTTCAGTAGAATCCACTCGTTGACAGAGCGATCACAAAGGTGTGGATGCAGCAGATCTTAACTGATCAGGTATTGTTGGTTTCATAAACTTAGTATTTCTAAGCAACACATATTTCTGGGATACTTGAATCGCACCAACCCAATCAATGGTCGCACTATTTAGATAATTAATCCGCACTTAAACTCCGGTGAAGAGTTGATTCAGGACAGTTGGATTTTCAGCCTTTTTAAATATTAAGACTTACAAGTTATTTTGTTATTCTGAACAAATAAAAGTACTACTGCACAGAAAAAAAGCCCTGGTAAATCCAGCTATATTTATATTACTAAACTGTATTGTTAAAATTTATAGTAATAGTAACCATAATTATGCTACGGTACTCATGTGCTAAGTTGACTATACCTGGCATTGTTATATAGTTGTGATTCCTAAACAATTTTTGCTAAATGTTACATTGCTGGGAAAATCATATGCATGGCTAAGTTAACGATATTCATTCATGCGTGTTTGGAAGTCATCTTTGTTCGTTCGAGTCAAATTACAAGATTGTGTGAGGAGTAGCTAACGATGACAAGGAAAAGTGGAATACCTTGGGAATGTACATCCTTACTTAAAAATTTTAAAGATGAGTGTAAAGTATAGAATGTTATTGTTTATGAATGGTTCACCAATTGAGGTATATGATCACAATGTTTACGTCAGTTAATAAGATGATCTTGGAACAATACATATGGTCACAACAACAATAAAATATCGTACCAATAAAATAATATTAGGGGAGTAACCATAAAATCCTATTTGTCATAGTTGAAATTGGGACAGCATCCAATACTATGGATTGCAAACACAATATAAGTCTCGCTAATCGTGTACTGTCATTATGACAATATATATGGTTATGTGTATTGTCATAATTACAATAGACTACTGTGAACAATATTTTATGGTAAAATTCCTGTTTCAAATTAAATTAGCAGGATGTTTTGTTTGCATTATAACTAATTATACAATAATGCATAGCTTAATAACCACAACTATATATATTTTGTTAGAAATTGACCTAGGTTATCTACCATATAGTATTCTTATGGTAACTATACATATGGTAATAACGACAATGTCGTACCATACAGTATTGTTGTGGTAAATATGCATATAGTTATACCGACAACGTCGTACCATACAGTATTGTTGCGGTAACTATACATATAGTTACCACAACAATACTGTATGGTATCCTAGGTCAATTTCTAACAATACATATAGTTGTCGTCAGACATAATCCCCATTGTTAATTCAACTATACGTTGTTGTAAAATTAGCTATAATGATAACAAAACATTTACCATAAAATATTGTTCACAGTATTGTAATTATGACAATACACATAACCGTGCGTAATGTCATAATGACAATGCACGATTAGTAAGACTTGTATTGTATTTGCAACCCATAGTATTTCTGTCCCAATTTCAACTATGACAAATAGGATTTTATAGTTACTCCAACCATATTATTTTTTAGTCTGAAATTATTATTTTAAGCAAGTATCATGGCCTCATAAATTTAATAAATTATTATAAGTTGCTGTGTACACTTGGGGAATATCTATAACATCTTTTTGAAACAATTTTGATCACATTAAATACATTGATATCAATTTCTTCTTCGTTATTATCATATTCCATAGTCCATTTATGCTCTTAAGTAGTTAACAACTGATAATATTTGTATTACCTCGCCTTTATATATATCATGTTGTCACTAGGGACAAAAAAGGGAATACATTACAGGAAATTAGTTTGAAGAAATAGAAAATTAAGTTCGTGTTTTCAGGCACGCTTTCAAATTTTGCTCTGCACTAATATAATTGTAGAAGAAGACACTATGAATTCAGAACGAAGTCCTCTCCTGTAACAAGTATACCTTGGGGGGACTGAATATGAAGTGGAAATCCTGCTCAAAGTGCAGTATAATCAAGCTCATTACTTATAGCCTATAGGATTTTCCCTTCAGTCCTACCAAAGCGTATGTTTAGATAGTATCGTCAATAGAACCCATGACCGCTTTCTTCTTCATTCTTTTCGACAAAATTGTGTTCAGGGTTGATAATGTTTTTAGCAAGACGAGCAGTTCGTAAATAGATACTAAATAATTAAGCTAAAAGTGCAAGTGCTTTTGCATCACGTAAAATGAACGTACTTTACAAACTTTAATTTGCTGCCCACGAACCCATGAATAAGATATGTACAGAGCATTGGATACAATTTACTACCTCCTTTCGTTTTAAATCAGTTTACTACCTTCTTTTGCAATAATACTACATCTGTCCAATACATATTACTACAGAAAGCAACTAGAGTTTAATGTAATTGCGAAGGCTAAATATGACATGTTCATATTGCACCATACTCGCACAGAAATTTCCTTGCACAGAGCTTTTTGGATCTTCTGTCGCACACATGTACGCTACTTAAAATTTGTCACATTCGTTCTTGTAAGAGGAGCTCCCGTTCGTCCGAACTTTTGTTTAAAAAATATCGTCGTACAATGTTGTACATTACGCAGCGAACTACGACTTGTATCTATAGTTAACAGGAGAGCAGAGAAGCGGGGGGAGCGAGACAAAACCATGACATCTTTTTTTCTCGTTTATTCTTTTGCATACATCATTCTGTCCCCCCCCCCCCACTGCCTTCTTTCTTTGTATTTCATCTTCGTGCTCTACTGTCGCGTAACGTATTTCGTTGAACGTCATTTCCAACCACACTCATCTTTATCTTCCCTACACCTCCTCTTTCTCTCTGTAGCCATGTAATGTGGCATATCCTATGTCCCATGATACGTTTCTTCTGTTGTCATTCCGGAGGTCCTTTGAAGATGCGAAGTAGCGACACCAACACATTAATCAGACACTGTTTTCGTGTGACGGGCGACGAACACGAGAATATGACCTTCTCTCTTTTACGCACAAACACACACACACACATACCCCCCTCTATATATATATATATATATAATGAAACACCAGATGGTGAGAACTTCTCACCTACCAGAAGTTTTGCCACACATGTGAGTAGCTGTGTTCCAAGTCAAGGTACCTTTTCAGAATGTTATCTGTCCAAGGAGATAATACCAGAGAGAAAGGAATTTATTCCTTTCTCTCTGACAATACTGTATTTGAACCCACACAGTCATATTAGTATGGATACAACAAATAAATCATTACATAAATATAGCTTTTTTGTTTTCGTTTTGCATTACTGTAATATGTTTTCTTTCAAGTGTGGAATCATATTTTATGGGCAAATTTAAATAATTTAAGGCTGTGAGATTTCAGAATTTCGATATCGCTGAAAACTCGAAAACCGAACTATCGAACACTTCATATCGAAATATCATTAAAATCGAATATCATTTATATCGAAAAATCGTTGGAAATCGGATATCATGTACATCGAAATAACGTTGGAAATTGAATATCGAATTTCATTCATATAGAAAAATCCTAAAAATCTATTTTCGAATATAAATCTTTTTTATCGAAAAATCACACAGCCGTATAGCTATGCTTAGGGCAGACCTGATGCCAACATACTGAAGTGTATATAGTAAGGAAATACCGTATGGAAAGACTGTGACGTCACCAGGTAGAAAACGGCAAGGTCACTAAACTGAAATCTGAAGCAAATTAATATCTGCTTTTATTTAGGTCTTAGCGTGCTTTCAGAGGCTGAATGCATATATTGCAAAAATACTATGAGGGAATGTAGCCATACGATATTAAAAATGGCTGAAAAAGTCAATAATCCAGGTTTCTGAGCTCAACTCTAAAGTCATTTTCTTTATACCTGTTTTGGTTAAGGTGCATGTCTCATAATCTTGACTTTAAGAAGGTTGGAATATATCACCAAGAACTTTAGAATAAAATATTAATTAATTATTTACATTCCACTCCAGTGCATCTATTTGAAAGTGTGTATTTATTTTTATTTTTGGTGAAGGTGGGAAAAACTACTTTTTGCTTCTTTGTGCACGTTTTTAAGTCAGTTAACAAATTTCTGTTTATTTATTTATTTTCTAGTAAAAGTTATCTTTGAAGGAGAGCAACATTGCAAGTATTTGCTGCCGTTCGGATTGCCTAACTCTCAGGAAGTATAACCAATAACTACAGTACGAAGTAGAAAGTTAAGTTTTCTCGCTTCTGCTTTTCTCTGCACTTATCTCTAAGATTAGAGCTTGCGACAACCAACTTTATCAAAACACTTAATATAGAGGTGCGATCAGAAAGGCCCTGATACGATAAATACTTAACATGACATGCACAATAAGAAAAAATAAAATATTTTCCTCTTGACTTGAAAATACACGTTGAATGTCTGACACTTGGTGGTCAATTCCAGATTATAACCTCCTCGGTTAAAGAACGTTGACCGCTGAACTCAACACCTTGAAAATTAGGACACAAAATTCTCGCATCTGCTGTCGGGAGTTTCAAAACTTTTACATGTACCCTGTCAGCTATGAACTCGTAAGGTCTACGGACCGACTAAGATATATTGATCTTAGAGAAGGCGATTGGCATAAAAAGTTGTTATAATTCCAGAATTAAAGAGTCACGCACAGTACTTAGCTAGTTACTGCTGACCACTTTTCATATGTGAGATGTATTTTTGTAAGAGACAGAATGGGCAATAATTGCACATTCCCTAATTTCCTGTTGTGGAAACAATTCACGTGAGCTTACTCTCTCTCTCTCTCTCTCCTCTTTCTCCCCCCCCCCCTCCCTATATATATCGTTGCTAATATTGGGGGATAGGATGTAAGTTAGCCACCGCACACTCGGAAACTGTTTGCTATAGGTTTCTAAAAGCCTACCATCCCATACCTACCGACTCTTTAACCAACCAAACCAAAACGTATGATTGACAGAAGAGCATTTCAAAGGTGAAAGACGTATATTGGTCCCGTGACACTTAGCGTGTCGCAGGCAACGTTCGTCATCTGTCAACTTATGATGTGCGCGTCATCGTGTGTAGGAAAGTCAGCTCACGGATCTCATTTCTCCAACGTTTTTTGGAGGAGGAAAAAAAAAGGTTTTTCGTTGGCTGTCGGCTCCGATGCACGAAACTGTCAGTTCCTGCGACAGAAGAAAAACAACGATCATTTTAATGCATGATTCTGAAAATATGGTCTTGGTTTCAGACAACGTGCGCATATATATGTAAAAGCATAACTGCGTTATAATCACCGTGTCACAACTTGAGACATGTAAACCAAGAAGATATTCTACAAGCATTTTGGATATGAGACCTAGGTTGTGTGTGTGTGTCAGTTATAGATATCACAAACATTAAGCGTCAAGTGAATTTCATTCCACTAAGATATTTTTTTTGTTTTGTCTTTATATATATATATAAAGTTACATAGGGCAAGAACGATACACATTTTATTGTTTTTTCTAAATTTTGAGTTTATGTGGAAAATAAAATTTACTTTGCCGAGTACATTCTTAATTCCAAAACATTGAAGGGTACACAGAAAATAAAGTCAAAGTCACATTTTCAAAGTTTTCAGTAAATTACAATTTAAAGTTTCAAACACTGCTATTTATTTAAATTAATATTTAGAAAATTTGTTTCAATGTAAAAATGTTGCATTGATATCTGTTTTTAAATTCTGATCCAATAATTTCACCTAAATCTGGTAAGTGTTGTTGAATTTTTCAACAATGCACCTTAATGTAACTTTTTCCAACGATATAACAATCAAAGTCTAAAGAAACAAGGAAAGAGTAATCAAAGTCTAGCATAAGAATTGAACAAACTTTAATAGTAATGAATGGGCCCAGGATTTTTAGGTTTTTATAAAAAAATCCTTTTTTTTTTAGTTTTTTTTTAACATACTCAGATGGTCTTTTTAAAGTTTCGCTCTATTAAAATACAAAAAAAAAAAACACATTGAAAAGAATATTAATTATTTTTTTATTTTAATTCTTTTATTTTTACATACTTTTTTCATTGATTCGAACCACAAAACTATATGAAGACTTTTTGCTTAATTTTCAATAGTTTATAAAACATAATTTTAGAAGTATCCGTGTCATTTCCAAGCTTTTATACTGTCAGGGCTCTGAACTTATATAAAGAAGAACGTTACACTAAACTCAACAAGAACATTTCTCAATTTTATTCAGATACTGTTACATAATCTAACATACTCAGGTACTGTTACACTTTTAATAACATCGCTAGATGAAGTAAATGTTCTCTCTAAACAGTATTCAGTCATCGGGGTAAATTTCAATGAAGCCGCTGTTGCCGGTCCACATGTTAAATTTTCTGTAATTTGTTTCCCTGGCGAACTGCAGATACATCTTTCATCGTTATAAATCCTGGGATTCGCTGCAGAAACTTGTTGAGTTTACTTTTTTTTGAAATTCTGTCAATCTAACTACGATTCGGGCGGCCCGGGTTCAAACCCCGGCCAAGACACTGAAGACTGTTCTCGAAGTGTTCCCATATCTGGCGCTCTGAGGTGCACTCAGCTTCCTATTAAATTGAACACCAGAGTGTCTTTGGTATTCCTGGGCATCTTGGGACGTAAAGGCGGTCGAGTGTGGGACTCACCACCCCGCCTCAGGTCGTACCATAGGTCGAAAATATATGGAGCGCTACCCTCACAATCACATAATCATGCACACCGTTCACGGCGCGTGTGCATCGCGTAGGGGATAGCTTTACCTTTTGTTTACATCTATTGCAACTTTTAGTGGTAAAGATGCGGTCCACGATGCACCGACCTTATTGATGTGGAGCATAAATCAGTGTTTGTAATTCTAGTTCAGAAACAACTGTTATTATGCTTAAAACATAAAATATAATAATACGTATTTTTCATTTGTTAGGTATATTTAGCGTTTTAGATTTTTAGGTTATATAAAATTCGACTATGTGGCTCCCATTATAATGAAGCGGATAGTTATGTTAAAATATCACAGTAAGCTAGCAAGGAATAAAATAGAGTAGTTTAAAGTATAAGAATCCGGGCCCTTGTAATGAATGTATTAACAATAATTGTGTTGGCTGTGGTACACCTGTATTATAAAGGAAGGAAAAAAATAACACTACATTTGAACTGGATTTGGACTTTGATTATTCTTTCCTTTAACCAGTGGACTTCGATTATTCCTCACAAGAACCCTATATTTTGACGCCCCATAGAGTGGAGTTTGATTGACATTTCAAGTACA
>JAGDQP010048367.1:0-14770 GCA_022664845.1 Lepisma saccharinum
GTATGTTGTATTTGTAATTGTGTATTCTTGACAAGGTGGTAGAGCAGCCTCCGGCTGAACCTCACCCGTATAATAAAGCCTTTTCAATTCAATACGATGGTAAGCTTTCAATATTAACATTTCTGATGAAAATACACAGGGAATTAATATTTAAAATTTGATTTTAAATTTCGGATTTGGTCAATTGAGTTCAATTCATTTATGGCCTTTAGACATGTCTTGCTCAGGCTGTCGAATTTGGTCAAATTTACTCAATATGTTAGATACATTTGGAGTCAGTGATAGCTGCAGTTCTGGATAGTTGAGTACTAAGGACTATAAGCTCATGCAGTCGTCGGTAGGTAAAAATTTGACAATTTATCTACCGTAATATTGAAACGAATTTCACAACATTACGGGAACTACGTATAAGAGTAATCGAGTCCAACTATGTGAATCTATTTTTGTCTTCTGCAGTGTAATTTACGTGGTTTGACATAAACATATCCACAAAGACAAATTTAATAGTTTTTATGATTACTTTTAATTATTTTATTACTTAAGTCAACATTATATTTACATTAAATTATGCTTTCTTGACAGTGAAATGTCAGATTATTAAAAAGAACTCAATGAAAGAAAATATAAATTTCAAACCACAGAATAAAAGCATGTCCAGAAACCCAATTTTTGAAATGCAAATATAATGAGTTTTCTTGTAATATTGGTGGTAAAAAAAATATGAACGAAAACGTTTATAGTATATAAGTATATACTTGTATTGGACTCCACTACAAACGTTATAAACTTCTCTCTCTATTTTTTTACCGCTGGGGCAATTGGAAAACAATATTTTGTTAGACTTGAAAATTGGCAGATTTTGGATATGTTCCCTTCCTGCCGTAGGAAATTCATATAATATTATTATTTGTAATGTTTATTTTCTGAAACCACTGGAATGTACGGATGTGAAAAATATTTTCCTATGAAGAAGAAATCCCATTCTTGGTACGTCACTATTATGGGAAAAAGAGAATCTGCCTGCACAAACTTGCGTATTAATTCTTAGAAATTATCCAATGAATTGTGATTTTTTATAGTGAGCAAGAGCATCATTAATTTATTTCTAGATATACAATGAATACTGAATAAGACAAGTTTCATTCTTTCTCTGCCATTGAAATTAAGAATGGCGTTATATTTTCCCTTATAGAACGCTCATAAATAAACTGAAAGATATTTATAATTGGTATAATTTGTAAGTATACAAGCGGCCACGTAAATATGTTTTCCTTTTTCTACTCATTTCACAAATGAGGATAGTACATACATAACACAAATTTTTCACTGATAGCTGAATTTATGACCATTTTGAAAATTTGATGAGATCATCCACAAAATTAAACTCAAGAGGTCAATTGGAATAACTCTGAAATTATCCTTACTTCATAGAAAGCATCCAGTTCATATATTCCTCCACCCCAAACACGTAACATGTTCATGTGAGCTTCCTTTGTGGATCGGAGAAGGTCATCAAGATATTCATAAGTGACCCTCTCAGGTAACACGTGAGCAGGTATCCAGTTGGCACCTTTAGCGAAAAAAGGTCGGCCATTCACTTGGAAGTAGAAAGACAAACCATCTGTAATATACAAATAAAATATGTGCCATTAGATTCTCCACGACCGGCTGGAAGGTTTAATAATATTGTTAAGAACAATACGGGTTTGACTGTTTAAAGATACTTTTCCAGTACAGTCCCTGTCCAACGAATTAAATGATGCCAAACTAAAGACATTAACTATTTTAAGTTTTATTAAACGAATATAATCAAACCTTTACTTGTTTGAAGGATCTGAGGGAGTATGTAAAGTGCAGCCAGAATTTCAAAAGAGATCACGGAAACTCGGGAGTTGAATAAAGTTAATTCCACAGCCTTCATAGCTTAGAATATTATTTTGTTAGTTATATGAGCTAAAGAATGTGCCACGATGTTACTCATAACACAAAAGAAAACTCACAGTTGAAGTGGGCTCCAAACCACTCTGTAAAAAAACCTCACGAACTTGAATCTATGATTAGACTTTTCTTAAAGATCCAGTATTTGTAGTATTATAGCCTAGTATATCTAGTCTCATGTCCAGTATATTTAATCATAGTTTCAAATCAAGAGTACAGGGGAGAAAACCTGATAAGCACATATTCTCTGTTTTTCCAGGATACTAAATTGAAAGTTTCACGACTTCAAATGTTTTATTTTCTCAAGTTCCTTTCTTCAATTTCATTTAAATGGTAAAGTATAATAAAGAGAAAGATTAAAGTTGTATAAATCTGTTTAAGGAATATGAAAATATACTGATTCCTTTATCACCAATACAAATTCTATAGATGAAGAATCTGACATGTCCATGACATTTTGCGTGATTTAAAATCTTCTGCTCTTAGATTACCTCTCATTATTTGAATTCTCCACTTACATGAGTGAGTGGTAATGCTCGCTGCCTTACATGTAAGAGGTACCGGTTTCGATTCCCGGTGGTGACACAAGTGGTTCGAAGTCCACGTTCAACTGTCCTTAGGACCTCATCTTCATCTGATCGAAGGCAATAGAAAACCATCATAGGTTTAATTTGTCCAGGGACCTTAGGGTCAGAACCTGCCTTCGGGCAGAAAACTCATCATTATCACCCGTCTCGTGCTTCATATGATTGTGGTGTTAAATGTTTCGTGGTATCAATAACACGACCAAACTTCTTCCTCTTCTTGTTGAGCTTCTTGAAGGCACATTTTCTTGTCTATTCTATATTCATATTTAGACACAAGTAGGTGGAAATCTTTTAAAATCCATTGCAAGAGCAAAGTAAAACAACCAAATTACTCTCAACAATGACTGTGACAACTATCTGCTATTTCCATTATAGCTATACTGGCCAAACATCAAAGACACAATACATTTTCTTTTAGATTGCTTGGATTTGTCCGAATATTCACCTACTTTGCATGGACTTGTAAGGTTTTGTCCCTGTATGCATTTTAAAAAATATTGAAATACTTCTTGCCCTGCTAGCTTGTTGTCCACTTCAGTGAAACCATCTAAAACTACACCAGGCAAACAATTAAATTAAAATATCAGTAAATTTGCAATTCTGGACTAATCAAGTTTCTCCCCTGTACCCTTGAAATAAACATTATTGCGAGATCATGTAGCAAATTGAAAGAGCACGTCAATTCATGTTTTAATTTTACACTTCATGGATAACAATTGACCTTCATTACATAGTTGTCGATTCCACGAGCCACGATATCAACGTACTACTTTACTTGCGACACCACACACATATATTTTACGTAACATCTATCTCGCGAATAATTATTTGGTGATTAGGCTCAGGCCCATTTCTCTCTTCCGTTCCCAGAACGAAGAATAGTTTCTGTTCGGGAACTATACTGCACAGTTATTTGTTGAATAGGGTTGTGTGTAGCGTTACAAATAATAGTTACTTCTTGGTGAGCGTGGACATGAGTTCGAGTCTTTTGGGGACTATTGAACGGAGTAACTCGAAACCTACTTTGCCCGAAACAGCGGAGCTCCGCCCTTTGAAGCTCAGCTGTTCATGTCGGCCATTCGTAACAATTCTTATTGATGATGTTCAGTATTAATTTTGTTTTTTCGCATTGCCTTTATTCCCCTCTTCATTATTAAAACATTTGAATTTGCTAATTAATGCCACCATAATTTGTGTTATTTTCAATATGGACACATTTTCCAGTTAATAGAGAAGGCAAATTGAACGTTCCGACGTAGCTGAAAAAAAAAAGTAAAAAGTTCTGGTATTTCGGGATTGGAACCCATGCACACGGGCATCAAAATTACGGTACGATAACCAATTGGCTAAAACACCTCCGCCACAGGGACTACGCAGAACAGCTTTCAATTCCGGCAAATTTTGGCAACGCTGTGATTATTTGAAGTCCATACAGCTTTGTTTCTTTTAGCATTCCATAGAAGTTGAATTTGATACTAAATGACTTCACTTACTAACTTTTCTGTTAAATATGGTACATAGGGGAATCCGGGTCATGGGGTAAATCAGGTCATTTCAAGGTTTATTATATATTAGCATGACAAGAGTGAACAACGTACAACGCTTTTGACAGGACTGCATTACCACCTTGTAAACAAGTAAAAAAATATATTGTCGGTTATTCATGTCTTGGCACCTTAGGAGCTAGGAAGAGCATTGTTCACTGTTCCAAATAACGTAATATCTCGCGGGTTAGCTAATCACATTCCAAGTTGTACCAGATATATCTATTTAAGTATATTTCTGGTTGAAGAATGCATCTCTTTGAAGTTTTGTATGCTTGCACTAATAAACCATGTTAATTCATTGATAATGAAATTCTTACGTTGGGAAACATGTGTATGACGCTTTACCTCAATCACAAACATTACTCAAATAGATGTATTGGGATAGAAGTTCGACTGTAATTTGCTCATCCGAAATGACTTTCGTCATTATTTGCCGAGATATGGCGTCATTGAGATGATCACACAACAACTTGTGACATCCGTAGATACACATGCTTTGAAATTTGTTTAATGGGACTTTTTCAGCCGTATTCAGAAACGTTTTTTGGGGTGACTAGCCCTGTACTAACGAGTGACTACCAGTGTTAAAAGATTGTTAATCACTCGTTAGTACAGCACTAGTCACGTCAAGAAAATATTTCTGAATACCGCTGTTTATTTCTTGTTTTAATGCGAATAATCACCTCTCGAAGAACATACTGTATAAAAGAAAATGCTGTCTTTATTTTGATAAAATATTAAGACAATTCTTACCTGATACGCCTTCAATAGGTTCTTGGATTAACTCAATTGTTCTAAATCCAAAATTAACAACCTTTGAATGGGACTCAGTTTCGCCTTCAAAATAAACGTCCACAGTGTAGAGATTTTGCTCGCCAAGTTCATTAGGCCACCATTCCTGTACATCATCACACTACCAACGAAAAATATCATAGATTAATATTCCCTATCTTGATTTTGTATTTTAACACTAACACTTACGCTCTAACATTCATTTTATATTATTGTATCCATCCTTTCCGAAATTCTCTTAGAAAACTGTACAATGTTAAAGTGGAATCCGGGGATCGAACTAAGATCAAATGAAAGTGCAGCACAGAGGACAAAAATGAACCGTATTTTCGTTCAGAATCAGGACTGAAGTCGAGGATGTACCCCTTATACCCTCTGGTTAACCATTCTCTCTAGTGCATACTTTCTACAAACAGGTGGCGCTTGACATTCCTCCCGTATACATGTGCGATACAGGGTTCACTTCGTAAATTTTATGAAGTATTAGTGATTGTGTTGTAATTTTGAAAGAACCTCGGCTGTGGTATAAATCTCTCCAAATAACAATTTCTAAGGCTATATTATTGTAGTTGTGACTGCAGAATAAGTTCAGAACTATAAGAATGACGTTTCGCTTACCTTTTTCTCAACAAGATAGTGAGACATTTACTACAAAAGCTATACACGGAAGACAGATAGTGAAAAATGTAGTGAAACAGAACATCACGTAGAAGTGGAAACTTTATTGCATTCGGACGACAATTATGCAGATTCTGATTACCACTACGACGAGGAAAATTCTGATGACGATGTTTTGTATGAACCTCGTAGAAAGAAACGAAAAAAATCAACAAACCAATGAGATGCCAGTCGAGAACCCACCAGCCTCAGGTAAAAGATACGAGTATAACAGTCCACAGCCCAGTTCTCTATCTTTCGACACTCCAAGTACACCGAAGCCTGCATGAACAAGGACAGACACGCCTACAACAAGCAGGCAGGTTGATAGACAAATTAGTCAGTCAGAAGAAGGACAACCGATTCCCCCACAACAACCTCATAATGTCTCAAGTCAAAATATATTTTCTGTTTCTTGCTCTGTCCAAAGCAAAAATCAACCGTCGTCAACTGAAGGACATTCAAACAAAAAGGCTCACGTAGCTTCGAAGTTGGATTCAATTATAATAATGATTAACAAGGAAAGTGTTTGTAGGAGAGGAGGCCATTTATGGATAACAAAGCCGCAAGGAAGAAAAGGTCGTAACCCGCAACGAAATATTGTTCACTTTAGACAAGACTCCACAGGAGAAGCTCGGAAAGTAGACACACCAGAAGATTGCTTCCGACTGTTTATCAACGACTCAATTGTTGATAAAGTGGTCCTACATACCAATCAACAAATTGACAGGGCACAGGAGAACTACCAGACCCAAAACAATACAATTTCAAAAACTGATAAGGATGAGATTTTTTCTATGCTTGCACTTCTAGTATTATCTGCAGTGTTGAAAGACAATCATCTTTCAATCCATGATATGTTTGACGTGACATTATGTGGGACAAAGTTCAAATCAGTAATGCTCGCTGAACGTTGTGCTTTCCTGAAATTCGATGACAAATCAACTCGAGAAAAATGAAAGAAAAGTTATACTTTTGCGGCGATTCGGCAGGTATGGGACGAGTTTGTTACCAATTGTTCGTCACAGTTAACAAACAATTTTTAGCGTTTAGAGGTAAATGACCATTTAGAATGTATATCCCTAATAAGACGGGGAAGTATGTAATCAAATTATTAATGGTTTGTGATTAATGTAACATAATCACTCGTTACATGATCAATGCAATTCCATATTTGTGAAAATCCACGAATACAAACGGTTTACCATTAGGTGAATTTTTTTGTGAAAGAAATCACTAAACCTATCCACAAATCCCACATAAATGTGACTATGGATAACTGGTTTACCAGTGTCCATTTAGCAGATGAATTGTTGACTTCAAACTTTGGATTGACTATCGTGGACACCATTCGCAGAAAAAAAAATGAATTACAAAATTCTCGTACAAGAGAAGTGGGAATTTCTATCTTTATTTTTGATAACGAGAAAGTATTGGTTTCCTATAAACAAACAAACAAACAAAAAAAAAAAAAAAAAAAAAGAGGAAAGGTAGTATTATTGCTGTCTACTATGCATGAGAAAATGGAGCCCAATGAAGTGACTAAGAAGCCAAAAATCATTGACACCTACAATGCCACCAAAGGAGCAGTGGATTCCCTTGACGAGCTTTGCAAGAATGTATCTTGTAGTAGGAAAGATGGCCGCTCTGTATATGTTACGGAATACTAAACATAGCTTTCGCAAATGCATAGGTAATACATTGTCTGAACAAAATATCACGGAATGAACAACAGTTATTACGGAAAGGATTCATGAAAACTCTAAACTCTGCATTGACTGGATATCAAATGAGAAAACGTTTGGAAATTCCAAACCTGAGTAGGGCCCTGAAGGCAATTATTCTGGAAAATCTTGGTGTACAGGATGAAAAACTACCGGTTCTTCAGCCTGGCGTTAGAAAAACCTGCTTCTACTGCCCTTCCACAAAAAGAAGAATGACAACCAACTACTGTTCATCTTGCAAACACCCTATATGTGGAGAGCACCGTGAAATGTGTTGTGTCCAGTGCAGTGGAAGAAAATTAAAGGAAGGGCATAAAGATAACATACAAATATAAAGACAGAAATAAATGTTTTGCAATCCTACAATCCTTTTTCAGAAGCATGCTCTGTCATTTTTTATGTTTGTGTTATGGTTTTCGTGCAACGCCGTCTCTCTTACAATAGATACTGAAGTACTTCACGTTTAGGCTTATCAAAGTCGGTTTCATTGTAACCAATTTTTATTTTCTAAAGGACATTTTTGATATAATTACAGCAATTATTCATATTTTGAAACCTCCTTGTTAAATATACTAAGAGTTAGGAACCAATCGGTATAAATGTATCATGTAATAACACATATCCTGAAATAAATAAATAAGCGCCTTAAATAAATAAATAAAGATGTAAAAAGTAAAAAAAAAAATCTATTTGAAGTAAAATTTACGAATGATAAATGATAGTATATAACAAAAACATATTAGTATTCCAAGGTTAACTTTGTCATTGCTTGAGTGAGCTCATTACTGTCTATTTTGTCTGATTTCAAGTGATTTACACTTTTTAAAGAAATTAAATGATTTCATTTATATATTCAACATCAACATGAGTCAAACGTCAATGGAAACATAGCCACAGAACTTAGTATGTATGAAAATTTTAAGACTACAGGTTCTTAACCGTTTTATACATATGGGGCCAAGTTGTACCCAATACATCTATACTATATACATAGTCTATAACTTCGCATTACACGTAATTCGGAAAGTAACTGACATAGTAATGAAACAAAAGACGATATAGCGTCAGTGCTTATGTAGAATTGAATTATGATACCGGGGAGACTAGTGGTATCTAGTAAATATCTCTACTGAGCATCAACTTAAAAATTTATAATAGAAAGCGAGGTGGTTATTAATTTCTAACTTAACTGAATCGTAGACTAGAAACTGAATAACTTTCCAGAAAGTATTTTTGATATCGCTTACTGTGCCTTGTTTTGATGGAGCCTTATTACGTCATCAATTTCATCCATGGCCAATAACTCAAAATGATTGAATGCAAAACATTGAAATAAAAGATGCATTGTAATAGAGCATATGAAGAAATTTAAATGTTTCCTTTGCAGAAATAGTGGCTTTCGGGCTATAAGTGTAAGAGGGAGGGGGACAGGGTGAATATTTTAAATATAAATGATCTCCTTCAGCTGCTACATGACAATGTATGAAACGTTTTTCCTACAAAAGTTGTTTAGAGTTGATCAACAGTACCAAAAAACTGAAAACTGGTGCCTCTTTTTATTTAAAATGTTCACGTTTACTCCCCTTATACCTATTCTTGCTACGACACTGATTTTCCAAACAAAGCATTTCAACTTCGCATATTGTTTGTACACTTTTGTATAGAAGCACAATATAGGAAGATTTCATATAAGTACTCTGTAGATTGTAATACACATAGAATGTCTAGTTTCTATTGTTGTAAAACAGACAGGATGGGCTTTCAGGAAATACGTTATATGGAAGATGAGCCATTAATTAGTAGGATTTTGAGAAACTTAAATTTAGCCATAGGAATGACGAATTTAATCTATTTTAAATGTAGATAAAATGAAAAGGATGTGAAACCGCTTGTTAGCGATGATATTACAAGAAGAATGGACACAAGGATTTACGTTTGCAGCCCGGTATTTCTGAAAACGTATACTTCCTCTCTGCTTTACCTTATTCGGCCTATTACTTGGCTGAAGGCGTCCCGTATCAAAGTGCTGAAATGTATTATTTGCAACGATATTATACAGTATTGTTAAAATAAGTATGGTAGCATTATTGAGTCAACAACACATTTAAGTTTATTTTGTCGAAATGTTAATATTCTAAGTAACTGTGTTGATTCTATGATGAAACTTTGTGTATTTTGCAGGCATAAAGCAAGAAAATACAAGGCTAAGTTTAAAGTGTTCTATAACTTACTTCTAGTTTGATAATTCCTGTATATCGCACAAACATATAAAGTTTCTTAATGAGGTATTTGTTTCACAATAAAATGGTCCAACGGAATAACTTAAACAGCTATAGGATTTCAGAGATGAAATAGTCTGGTGTTCTATTATAGAAATAATCCCTATCATCACTCCATCTAGCACATGATTCATAATATAAATTCCCATCATAATAACCGAGAAGAAACGATTCTAGGTCAATATTTCTTAACGTGATCAACAAGTTGCCAGTTACTACAAGCACACTGCATGCAAATTTATATCGGATATTTGTCTACCTATCTTATAACTAGTAATAGAAAACAATCGAAAGTTAATTTATGTTAGATCCTCTTAAAAGCTACAACTGATATAATTCTTTATGCAATGTCACACTCTGAATTTAGGGAAATAAGTTACTATCAAGAAAATGCAATACATATTTTAGTGAAATTTACTATTTAAAGGAGTGAATAAAGCGCTATGCATCACATAAACGTATTTGTAATAAGTTTTCAAGATTTTAATCAATTTTACTACCGCTTTATTACACAAAAACATTCTAACTTGACAAGGAAAAAGTCAAAACATAAAGTTCCTAGAGATGTCTACAGACAGAAAGTGTCATTAATCTCATAATTAATAAATAATAATAGATAATCTTTGCCTAATATGAGAAATACACTAAAGTAAAGTTTAAAGCTATTCGACTTTTATAAGAAAAAAGTATTTCTTATAACCCTAGTCGCCTTTTGTATAAAAATATTTGAAGGCATTTTTGCTATACACGTTCAAGCGTACAAATTAAAATTATATCAAAAACATTTCATATGTATTTCTAAATACTAACGCTTTTATAAGTGCACACAAATATTTCCAAGTACCCACACGTGCATAAGATTTTAATGTATACCTTACAAAGTTATTAAAAGTGACAAATATTTTATAACACTTCCGCCAAACACAATGTTTATATAAAATTAATGCATGAATTTAACAAAATGTTAGTTACTTACCGTACGTGAAATACCCCTGTTCTATTTTAACTAAGTAATTTAACTATTTACCTATTTGATTATACAGTTCAAACTCTTCAAGAGGAAAGAATGTTTAATTTTACAGTATCAATGATGGAACGTAGTTTTTACTTCATTAGTGTCTTTAATGCAAGTGTGTAGAATACTGTGTGTCCTTCGTATAAAGTTGAACGAAAAGAATAGAAAGTCACATTTTGTTTTCTGTATTTGCTTTCTGGTCAAATTGAAATAAAATATTTTGCCATAATATGACAAACGCAATACACATCTAACTTCACCCAACCGTACCGATTGGAATGAATGATTAAAGCAAGTTTGAAATACTTTTAATCTATCGGATTCATTTGCTTACCTACCTGTCTAGACCATGTTTGGGTAGTTCTATTTTGTAGCAAACCTTATACCGCTCTATTTCAGTAATGAGTGGGATTAGATTCATTTTCTCGTTTTCTTTATATGAGCTGAAATAAACTACTTAAATCTGCCAGTACTAATTAGAGTGTGAGTCATTTAAGAAAACTATCAACGTGAACCATTATAGTTATAATTACACATAGTAAACTCACGTCAGCAGCGGATATAGTTTCATTGATGATTGCTTCAAGACCCGACGTAGGAGTAAAAGAGATATCAGCAGATAAGGAAGCCCCACAAGATAAAGTAATGGAAATGGATCCACTGTCAACATCAGATCCTGCTACGTCCAGCACTGCTTTCACATCCACTTCCCAATCACCTGCTTCTGTTTTCCGTGGCGAAACAAGTACGTCTCTCACTATAGTCTCGTCAAATGCTTCCAACGTAACGTTGTGCCTGGAAATTAAATTAGAATTAGCTATAAAATGATTAAGCTTAAAGAAATAGTTCAAATTAAGTTCATTCGACGACGACAAAGAAAGAGAGGGACAAATTGGAAAACATTATAAATCAGATCAAGAAAACGTTTACCTATTTCTAGTGGTCTGCTACGCAATAAATAAGTGGATAAGTTATAAAGATAAACGTAAGCAAGTAGTGGAGAAGCGGAAAGGTGTAGGTATCGCAATACTGCTCTCTTAAGTAGGTAAATCATGCAACGTAGAAACTCCTCAGTCCCAACAAGCAAATGCCGGAATAGCCACTAAGGACTGCATATAGCTTGCACCTTACTGGGATTTGAACGATCTGAGTTGATTCGGAATGAAAATGGTTCTTTGATTATAACTGATTTATACATGATTGATTTCAGGTTCGATAGATTTAAATTCATTTACGTTGGAACTAGTAACACAAACTTAGTGCTTATGAGAGGAGAACTTCAATTGAACCACTAGATACACTGGATACACAAGACACACGATGTATAAAATGAACATTATTTATTGTTCTTACACTATAATCCTAACTTCATTTTAAAGAAATTACATGATCTACTTTTTCTCTGGTATCGCAAATACTTTGAGCTGTATAAAGCAAACGTGAGAGCTTGTCGAGATGTTATTGTTTTCGCTACGTCCGGTTAGTCCATTAGTTCCGTTCTTCCTCGAAATTTCTGAACGCTTGTAAATTAATGTAACACAAACTTATGTATACGGTTGGATATTTCCGAAACGGACGTTACGCGGATCAGACGCGCATTTGAAGAAAACATTATTATGAATTGATTTGATCTATGGCCTTTAGGAATCTATGGCTCAGGACAAAAATGCTTTTATGAAACGGAACACATATTTTATTATTGACTGTATATGTTGTGTAGCAATCATCGTGAAAACAATGGCGTAGCTATTGCCACAACCATGCAATTTCCGAAGACTCGTAATAGTTAGAATCTGCTATGCATGTGGAATCATATACATTACGTCAATCCCAGCTGTGATCACAGTTATTATGTGTGTAAATGTAGAACATGAATCGAGACGCTTCACTTCAAATAAGCATGGTAATTTCAGTCTTGAGAGTGACGACTTTTCTATTGAAGACCTGCGCAATAAGATTATTACTCGACCTTGAGCATTTGACTTTATTAGATACGTTAAGACTGCTGAAATATGTTATTAATTTATTTTAATAATAGTACAATACTGGGAGATATAATAATCTAATAACTTGATATGTTCTACTTACCATATTCCTGAAGAGGGGAAAGAAGGACCCCAGTCCCAAGAATAAGAAGACTGCATTTTCCTTATGTGATTTACATGACATTCACCAACATATTGACATTCTGGTGGAACAACATAATCAGCTGATTGTTCTTCGAACTTTCTATCTGAGTAATGGACGGGAGATTCAAATTCGAGTCTTATTTCGTTATTTTCTTCCTAAGGAGAAATAAATATATTTTTTTAAAAGGAATTATCTTATTTGTTTATTATGGTTTGTTAGGTTAAGTAATCCGGGCTGGAGTTACTGGTCTCCCACCAGGTACCTCCCCAGGTGGCGGATAGGAGAATGACGACCAGATATGGTGGGCACCGGAAATATTCCGGGGTGGACCAAAACCGGTACTGCTGCCTTGCAGTTAGTAGAGGGATCTACAAAGGCCAGGGGAAGATAACCGCGAACAAAAATATCATGGTGAAAGGAAGCAGCTCCACCATTACCACCCTGAGGCTGAATGACATCGGCAAGGCTCAGAGATTAACAGAGGGCGACATCTTGAATGTCTGCCTTTACTGCGAGGTCGCAGAGCTGACAACTCTACACCGTTAAAACATGTCAAGAAATACTAACAGATGGTTCATGGAATCTCTTGGGGTAAAATATTCCGGAGGTAAACTAGTTCCTTATTCGGATCCCCGGCAGGGACTGCTTGAGGTCTCCAAGAACAGGATTAAGAAAGACCTTAGAACAGGAACCTGGAAACTTACAAACGTTATGCCAAACGGGCGCTCTTCAGTGGCGGTACGCGAGACCGAGAAGTACCAGTTAGGCATATTATCGATACAAGAAGTTCGGTGGGAGGGTCAAGATAGCACTTTCTACTACGGGGTGACACAGTCTCACGATTTCGGAACAGGATTCCTCATTACGAACAGTATCCTTCAGGCGGTTCAGAATATAGAGTTCGTAAACGAAGTACTATCGTACGTTACGATACGTACTCGTTGGGGCAACACGGTTTTATTAAACGTCTGTGCTCCGGCCGAGGGGGCTACTGATAACGACAAAAATATATTATACGATGAGCTAGAAAGGCTGTTTGACCGATTACCAAAGTATAATTCGAAAATTGTGTTTAGTGATTTCAAAGCAAAGATAGGGAGAGAAGAAAAATATAAACATACTAAAGGTAAATACAGCCTTCACGAAAAGACCAACAACAAAGGAGAAAGACCGATAACTTTCGCGATTTCGAAAAACCTACTAGTAAAGAGCACGTACTTTGAACACAAATACACATAGGTATCTCCGGATGGCAAAACTCTCAACCAGATTGATCACGTATTAGTAGATAGACGAAGACACACCAACATAATGTACGTTAGGTCTTACAGAGGAGCGGAAGGTGATACCAACCATCAATTAGTGAGCACAAAAGTAAGGGAAAAGTTATGTACCGCGAACAGAGAAAACAAGGGATCAAAACAACTGAAATTCGAAGTGAAACGATTAAATAATCCGAGCATAAAAGCAGATTACCAACTCCAGCTCTCATATAGGTTCGAAATCTTAGCGGAATCGAGTAATAATAATGGTGATGTTAATAATGAAATTGTTGTAAGTAAGATGTGGAAGGCAATTCGCGAAACAGCTAAGAGCGCAGCAAAGGATCGTGTAGATGAGAAGAAACAACAACAACAACAAAAAAAACAGCCTTGGCTTGATGAAGAATACCTTAAGCTCCATGAGGAACGGAAACAAGCAAGACAACGATGGCTACGTAATAAAAGCGAAGCAAATACCAACGACTACAGTAACGCGAAACGAAACGCTACACGCGGGTTCAGAAACAAAAAGCGAGAATATCTGACGCAGAAAATTCAGAAAATGGACAAAAATGGGAAGACAAATAACATACGAGATCTACACAAAGGGGTAAACTCGTTAAGAGAAGGTTGCCAGCCGAGGTTAGGAATGATTAGAATTGAATGTGGAGTCAGGCGGATTCGACTAAAATTGGATGTGTGGAAAAGTTATTTCGACAAACTTCTGAATGTACACAACGGGGGGCAAACAGAGGAATTTGAAATTGATAGCGGAGAACCGTGGATTCCCGAACCTAGCGAGATCGAGATCGAAATGTCGGTAAAGAAACTGAAAAAAA
>JAGDQP010048368.1:4735-14770 GCA_022664845.1 Lepisma saccharinum
ACATTTACGACATAACACTTGACGATATATTTAACAAACACCTTCTTGCACAATTAATCCATATGTGACAAGGTTAGAAACAATTGAGTTGCCTGAAGTGATATCCACGAAACCTAACAGTTACGAAGTTTTACCAAGCTTGCTTTCAAAGGCTAAACTTATGTTTCCATTTTGAAGGAACGCTTTACATAGAAAAAAAATGAAGATTTCCTGGCGGCGTAAACTATAAAGATATTCTCAGGTGAAATCACATGAAAATTCTGACGTTTCGAAAATTAACATTGTTCTCATCTTTCATACTATCACTGGGGATAAGAATAATATCTGTTCTGGAAACGTTGGAATTCTCACCTGATTGATCACGCAAGAACACCTACACACTTTCCAATGTGATAGCTTCGCCCCTGGCAACACTAAACACGACTGCAGAATTAGCTAAAACTCACATTCAGAAACCAGTAGCGAGATTTTCAAATTATAGACCATTGCTCACTCGAAAACAGTGTTTCAGTAATACATTATTTAAGCACAAGTAATACTTTAACCCTAGGAACGCCAAGATTGGGTCAAAATGACCCATGCAGTCAAAATATTATTTTTTGTCCATTACGCATTACATGGAAAAAAATATAGTAGACCATCTAGTTTTATATTTAGAATTTTACATGTGATAAGTAAGAAACTCACTGCACCTTTATTTTTGTGTGGCTTGCGATGGGTCTAAGGTTAATATATGATGCATTAATTTTTTCCGTATTTTTCCTCATTATGTAGTATCTACTTGAAAAATAAATACAATACAATGAATAAACACATATCTTAAAATATCTTCATTCTGAACAAGTACTGACACGAAAAATATACATGGGTCAAACATAGCCCATCTTGGTGTTGCGTGGGATGAAATGATCTTGGCGTTTCGAGGGTTAAGAACACCACTTTAGTGACGCCACGTTCCCATTTCATCATGCACACTGAAAATGGAGGTGTACGTTTAACGTCTGAAAGATGGATCAAATTTCTATAACAGAGGTTTTCTCTATAGACAAGTGAACTAACTGCAAGGGTTTTCTGCTAAAATATATAACATAGACTGCGAAAAGATTAACATGATAAAACACATTTGTCAGAAAGCAGCTATTGGGTTCTCATTTTGACGTGTTTTTAGTTTGTATTCCCGATTTTAGGAACAAATTGTGAAGCGATGAATAGAGCTTGAGACTTTCATTTAGTTTCACTGGGAGGGACATACTTTTCTTTTTTTATAAAAATCACCTAAAACCCCAAATTGATATCTTGATATATTAACCCAATTCAATTTTATTTATGGACTTCTCAGTCTCAGGTCGAAATTAACCATGCTTTCGTAGTCCAAGTCACATGTAAGTATTGTACCAAACTCACACCAATATCAAGTATTGTGGATATTATTAAAACAAACAAAAAAAAGAACAATACAAGACAAATGATTCGTGAGTTTATTAAAAAAAGACATTAATACACTTACAGTAAAACAACATACCACAAAAGAATCAGAAACTGTCCAAGTTTTAACGTGTAATTTCTCATACTAGCGACAGATGGCAACAGCTGTTAAAATGGCGTCTGGGCAGCAAAAGGCGTTTTGTGTCTTGAAATATGAAAAATTCAATCAGTCGTTACAGTTCAGCGTGCATACCGAAGACAGTCCGAAACAGAAGCACCAGGACACCAAAGCATGTTGCGATAGTACAGGCTAAATCTCCCCATCTCACTTTTGTGACTTCTTCCTTTAGGGGTATGTGAAGGACTTAGTGTTTGTGCCACCACTACCGTCCAATGTGGTTGAACTCAAGGAACACATCACACATGCATTCACAACCATCACTCCCGCTATGCTAGAACGCGTTTGAGCCGAACTGGACTATTGCTTAGATGTGTGTCGTGTGACCAAAGGAAGTCACATTGAGCATTTGTGATGATGCTGCCATCTGTTGCTAGTCGTGAAAGTTAGTCATGTATGAGAAATTACGCGTTAAAACTTGGACAGTTTCTGATTTTTTGAGGTACTTCACTGTAAGTGTATTAGTATCTTTTAAATAAACTTAGGAAACCCGATGAATCATTTATAATTACCTTGTACAATTGTTCATTAGCTTTTACGACGTTTCGCACAAACCTAATTGAAATTTCAAAGAATACAAGTACTCAGTACATGGGCAGTTAAATACACAAAATTCAAAACCGTATCCAAAATCTAGTTAGTCAAAAAACAGTCGAATCGGACAGCTACTGAACTACCAAAGACTCATCTCAAGATTCGTCGCAAAAATATTTCATGTCATCAGGTTAGATTAAACTTACCTGCGATCCCGAAGTCTCTTTCTTGTCTACCAAATCGTCTTCCTCACATATTCCTGACGACTCATCTTCCTCTCCCGTTTCTTCTATAATATCTTGTCCTACATTATTACACTCAGATGCACAACTCGCTGCACGTCCACTTCCACTGGACACGGCAGATATATTAAGGGGTAAATTAACGGAATGTAAGTTTTTTGATTCCAAATTTGAATTTTCGGCACTGGAGATATTAGTTCTGTGGGAGTTTTCTGGAAAATTTCTTTGGTCGGAACCACCTCTCGATGAGAAAGAATTTATTTCATATTCCTGACTTCTTGTCCTCCACAATCTTTCGAACCTAAGGATGTCAATTTTGTTCTCAGCCTCGGCATATCTTGCTAGAAGATCGTCATAATTTTTCTGCAGTTCTTCAAGCATTTTCTCCTTTTCTTGTAACTTTTTTCTATCTTCTAACATCGTTGTAAGTAATTTCTCTGGTGATAATGTATCTAAATATTTCTCTAAATTACTCTCACTCATTCGACACTCCTCTCTCAAGAATTCAGGACAAAACTCTCTTCCTTCTAAGAACAACGGACTGCTACTTCTTCTAAAACTGGAAATACTTTTGTCACGCGCATTAGAGCTTTTAATTTGTCGAATATACTCTTTCACTTTACTTCCAATATGATCATACTTTGCAGTATGACTTCTCAAGCTGGTGCAACTGACTGATCTTGCAATTCCTGAATCTCTCGACTTTGCTACGGATAAAGTGCCTATTGAAGAACCACTGGCAGATAAAGGTTTGGGAATATACGACTTCCCATAAACACACAAGGAGCTAGAGTGCCTCGACTGTAATGGGACAAAGTTATACTCTGCTATATCCTGGGCAGAAAATGAACGATGTTCTCGGGAATGCAGTCTTGGAATTAATGACAAATTTTCTTTGTGTTTATCCTCTGAGGGTACTTCAGTTCCTGCTTCTGCAGCAGCTTCTATATTTTGTTCAGTGTTTATGGAAGCAATATTGGAAAGCTCAACTGCTGCAGTATAACATTCAGCATTATCGCTGTCGCATAATATACAGTCTCCATCTCCTTCTCTGTTTGGTTCCTCAACGATGACTAGAAATGAATCAGAGCAGTTGTCCATATCAGGAATCTCTGCCTCATTCAGTATTTGACTAGGTTCAACTTCAATCGGCGACATGACTCCCTGAGAAATATCAGTCTTCTCCCCTAATGTTTCACCTGTAATATTACCTTGTATGTCATGATCTGCCAGGTCTAGTTGACTACACAACGATTCATCTTGACTAATGCTAACTAAAGATGGTCTATCAATATTTTCTAGAAGCTCTTCGTCATCCATTGAACACCCTTTACAATCTACATGGAGGCAGTTCGAAAGTGTACAAATAGATGTCATCTCACATGCAAGCGTCTCTTCACTGCCATTATTTAACAACTACTCTTAACATTGGCCCTACTATTCTTCACGACTAGCATCATCTTCATTCTGGAATGACAAGAAACAAAAGTACAATAAGTAAAAAGGTTCTGCTAAAACCAAGATATCAAAAATCGATTAGCACTAACAAGGGAGGGTTGCGAAGTCTGGATTTAATATATATGTTACTCCTATTTTATAGGCTTTTGTACGCTGAAACCAAATCGCCTCCGTTTTATCTCGTAATATAGTTCTGTTACCGTCTTGGTGAGAACTTTTGAAGTAGAAGGTGCGCAAAAATAGTTGCAACATAATTTCTCGAACAACGCCAGAGGAGTTCAAGGTAGCAGTACGAAGTCCATATCGAGTAACACCTTTGGACACAATTCAAAAGAATGACCCTTTCACAACAACTCAAATGATAGTCGTAAATATAAATTTTGGCACATCACTGGAGAGTATATATGTCTATAAAGCATTTTCTTTAAGAAAGAAGAGAAAGTTCTGAAATACAGCTCCAGTGTTTCTTTCACAGAAAACTCATAGGAAAGGGGTTACATCTTCGGAAGTTATGAAGACTAGGTTTCATGTGTTACTACTAGCAGGGTTCACTGGTTTAAACCAGGTTTAAATAAAAAAAAAATGATTTAAACCGAAATAAGTAAATAAATAAATAAAAGCAAAAATGACACAAATAATGTGAACTTCATGTTGACAATTCCACATATTAAACCACCTGAGTTAATTTTATATCATTTTTGCCTAATTTTAACTTTAACTTTCGCTTAAATTCGCCAAAGAATAATTTTAATGTGTTTTGCGTACTATTCTCGGACCTGAATAGTATGTCTCTGAATACATTATCTCGTGGTCGGGTATTTCGATTTCTTACAAGTCTCTGGTAAGGATTTGAGGTATTTGAAAGAACAGAATCTAGAAATTTTAGTTTTAGACTTCTTAATCCTTATAGTATATAATATGAAGGTTCGGAAGTAAAACATGAAAACCCATAATATGGCGAAAACGGATTTTATTAGGTGTAGTGAGAACTTATTCAGGTTAGAGGAATAGAGGCTCCGTTGTAGTTTTGCACATCTTGTAAAATTTTCACCATGGGTCTTCATTGAGTGTTCGAAAAAGCTTGATAAACACACATTTTGGGTTATCACGTTTCACTCCCGGACTCTTCGTATTATATTCAGACGTAAATTTCCCATTCATTATTCAAAGAATATGCACTATTGTGAGATTATACTTACGAAAGCAAGTTTTGTTTTGTTTATAAGTTCATGAATGTTTCTTTTATTATTTTTATAGTTTATTATTATTATGCAATTGCAATCAAAGCAAAAATTCTAAATATTCTTTTGTTCTAATAATGTTTAGTATTGATAAAATACGCCGAAATTCCGTACAAGATTTTCTCTCATAAACACACCAGGAAACGAATTTATTGAAATCAAAAGTATTTTCTCTATGCATATGTATGGTTGGTTCAGAGCCAGAGTAAACTCAAATAATTAATTCTATCTTTACTCACTTCTTATATTGATATGCAAATTAAATCGCTGTATATCTGACTGAGTGAAGTAACTTGGACTAAATTAGATCTGTACTCTGTAGTATTTTGAAATAAACTCTGTTCTCTTACAGATATAACTCTGTACAGTCATTTCGCTTGTGCAGTTGTGTATCTTTTTGTTCTACTGAAGTGACTTAATAATTATATTCACAAATATGGAAGATTAGTACGTTTTTCTGTCAGGTGTCCTCCGTGGATGAGTCGGTAGACTCATCGCATTTGTAATCAAGGGCCGTTTCAAGTCCAGGTGGAAGACAATTTCTCACAGGTGCAAACCGATCAGTGGTTCGGGTTCCATTTTAAGCTGTAGCTGTAGGGTCCGTTCTTCATAACCCCACTGTTGCATAAGGACATTAAGGAGAAACAAACTTATTTCTATCCATATGTAATATAAATAAATAAAGCAAAGTATTTAAACAACAAAAAAAAAAGTTTAAACAAAAAAAAAAACTTTTTTAAACTATGTTTTTGTCAACCCTGATTACCAGTTTCAGAACGTTTCAGGAAAAATTTTCTGTGTTGTAGAGGAATGACCAAGGCATATATATATAAAAAAAACAGCGAACGAAAATTCCTCCTTGAAAATTTCCACGAGCCACTAATAATCTGTGTGTTTCCATACCTCCGGAGCGATAAAAAATATCATCATCCCGGAGATGTAGCCCAAGGCGACTTTTCTCTCACATAAACATTTGGGTTCAGTATCAATTTTTTTTTTTTTTTTCCAAGCTCTGCTTTATAGATATTATTGTGTGCTCTGCCGATTAGTCAATGCTGTTATTTTCATTTAGTTTTTCACATTCGAATTGCTGTACAATGGACATTTTGGCGAGGTGCGTCAGATGTGGTAGCTTGATTCATTTTATACTGATACTCTGGACGCCCCTAAAGTTGTTCACAAAATAACATTGAAACTATTACTCTGCATCAACTTGTTAAAAAGTGATTAGTAATTAAAGTTAAAACTTTTTGAGCGTCGGCGTGTGGATAGTGCGATGAAGATAAATTCACATATAAGATTCAGACACACACACTTTGCGACCCTCCCTTTGAGTCACGACACGCACATTTACAGTGCATTTAATTTTAATTAAACTTATAATTATAAACTCAAGTAATAAATTTGCAGTGGTAAACTACACACATGTTGTCAATTTTAAACCTACATCCAAATTCCTTCTTAAATTTTCTGTAACGTTGATTTACCATTTTGCTTTTCTCAATCACAAAGCATATACAAACTTCAGTAAACGTATTTATCCATTAATTTTTCATCCACATGTCCATGATATAACCAAACAGAAAAGTTCACTGTTTTAAAAATTTGCTTCAAAATTGGTGGAGGGGTGTGTGGGTGACTCAGTTTATACTTAAAACTTTTTTTCTTTCTGAAAAGTGATTCGATTTCCGAATCACATTTTAACTACATGATTTATTAATTCATTTGAATATATTAACAAAAAAGACGTACTAAAACAATGAATCTATATTACATGAAAAGACTCCATTTCGGCTCGAAAGAAAATGTACTTTACAATTAAACCTATTGCAATATCACAGTCCGTCTTAATTTACTGTTCTATGCACAGTGCTAAATGTGTATTATAATTTCAATTTTTATTTTAAGGATTTTAGGAATCTTAGGCTCAGGCTGGGATAGTGTGGGGGGTGGATGATGTAGAGTATACGGCCAGGGCCTGTTTTCATAGGTACCATCCCAGCATTTGCCTGGCATGACTCAGTAAAAGCCCTGGAAAAATTTCAGTCAGGATAGTCGGCCGCTGGGATTGATTCCAAGATCTCCCGAATGCTAAGCCGCTCGGTATGTGTATTAGAAAATTGCATGAGATGTAGTAACATATTACCCACAATGAAATCAGAGAATTATCTTAGATCAAAAGCAATCCTCTGTCAAGCAACAAATTAAAAGGAATATAAGGGTAACGAAGTTGAAACTAAAAAAAAAAAAAGAAAACGAGAGAGAGAGAGAGAGAGAGAGAGAGAGAGAGAGAGAGACAGAGAGAGAGAGAGAGAGAGAGAGAGAGGGAGAGAGAGAGAGAAAAAGAGAGAGAGAGAGAGAGAGAGAGAGAGAGAGAGAGAGAGAGAGAGAACGTACATATACGCAACAGCACTGGGAAAGAGGCGCGAGTTCAATTCCTACTGACGTCCGGTTTCCTGACTGAGGTATTGCAGCAAATGATGTGAAGAGAAACCCTGATAACTTCCCTTCCATTTACCTTCTTGGAAAACCTGCTAGACAAGGGACTTCATTCCTTATAGATGACTGTAGTAACATAAATTCAATTAGAGCAACTTATATAAGTAACAATTTCTCCTTCTGCTACCGATATATACGATATTCGTCAAGGAATTTTTCCTCATTTGAAATCTTCCCCAAAAGTACTCCTCACGAGTTAGGAACAAAATAGTTCTCAACTGATAACTCACGAAATCCTACTTACATAAGCCAGCAAATAAAAGTCTGATGTCTGATGACGTTAGTTGTTTGATCACCACTAGAGACATATCTTCCAAAAATTTCCCTTCGTACTATCATACTATGTTCATGCCTGTCTATACACTCCACTTCCTTTGTTGGTTGGCGAACTTTTGAATCGTATGAAACTTTCATTTAACGTTTTGGGGCGTATTATTGCAGGTTTTAACAGTTTCTGTTGCAAAGTCTGTTTAATTTCGGGTTATGAGTTGGTTTAGAGGTAATCGTATATCTATTTTTGGCTATAATTTTTGTTTCTTGTTATCTTGATGTTTTTGATTAGCTCACTGGTACCATCTTGAAAGTATGGCTATTCGTAACCATTCAACTGCATTTTCTTCATTCTCACAGTTCAACCATTTTGCTTTCTTACCTGTTTGTAGGCTTCGATTAGGGCGCACGATTTTACTGATTGCACATGCTTTTACTACTGCACAAAATTTTCAATATCAATCCTCCAATCAATTGGCAAAAGATTCCTATCTTTCAAAAACAATTAAATATGTAGTTGTAGAATTTCAATGATATAGAAAAAGATATGTTACTATCAAAAACAGTGACTCATAATTTGTTTTAGAGCAGTAGGTTTATCCGAGCATTAAAACACAATTTAACCGGGTTACATTGTCTTCCATCCTAGGTGTACTGGCTACCCTTTGATCCATTTTTAGACAAAGGATCTAGGGTATTAAGTTGTATCAATTCTTTATGTCTGGCACCTTAAACTGCAAAGTGTCGACGAAAGATGGCTTGTCCAGAACAGGACAATTGTGTAACTCCTAACGAACTCAGTATATGCATATACAAACCTCATAAAACACACGCATACCATTTCACATACAATGAGACACACACGTCCACAAAACAGTGCTGCGGTCGGAATTGGATGGAATCCTTGATCCCAATTTTAACAAATTATTTATATCTGAACTAATCGTCATATCAACCAATTCATACCCAAGAAGATGTGAGAAAAATATGCTGTCCCAAATGTTTATATGATTGAGCAAAATTAGAATAGAAATTTCCTTTACAGGAAGAAAAAAAAAAACTTGTTCTAAAGGTAGCATAGGATCCAGAGCATGCGCAAAAGGTGATGATAATCATTGTACACGAAGCTGACGTGCCCGAATTAGTCCTCTCAAAAGAACTTTCTTTGAACGAACACGTATGGAATTTTAAAAGTGTTATACATAACATTTCTTTGGGTGCAGAGGCAATATATTCGCTCAAAAATGGCCGACGAAACAGGCATGAATAACTAACTGGACATTCTACCTTAGTGAAATGTGCCATAGAGTCAATCACCCTATCAACTACAAGGAACAGTCGAAGTGATAAAGCGCATCTATTCACACGCAAGAATAAAAGAGGAAAACTTTTAAAAGGACAATCATTTTGGGCTGTCAGGGAAGTTGAACAAGCCAGAGGCATGTCCTTTACCGAAGTTGTTAAAATTCGTGATACAGCTACGCTGAAAAAGGAAAGCGGAGGGGAGGGGGGGGGACCGAAATGTTGAGCCTGGCTCTACTATTATTACTGGTAGCTGAAATGGTATAAAATTATTGCCGCAAAATGCAATTATTGTTCATAACAGAATAAGTTAATTCACAAGAAGTTGTATTGAAAACACGTTCAACAAGAAGGAACATCTAAAACTTTTCTTTTGTGTCAAGTTTTGTAATAGATTCCTGAGCGAATCTGGCGTGAGCTACGTAAGTATATAAAATCAATCAGAGAATATGTAGAAAAGGGCGAAAATCACGTCGAATTTGCTCCCTTGTACTCAGATCAATATACAGCGCGTTCCGTAACTCCTGTCTTTTTTTTTTTTTATCTTCAATTTTCACGGAAAGTAAACATTGCATCGAAAAAAGTTCCAAAAGAAGTTTGTTCAGCATGCGATTATCAATCCTTTATATAGAAAGTTCTTCGTCGCCCGAGTAACATATGAAAAGTCCCAAAAATCAAAGTTGTGCTACGGCCGCCATTTTGAAAAATTTGGTTTTTTTTTTGTTTTTTTTTTTACTTTGCACGGAAACTATGCCGCAATTCAAAAAATGTTTTTAATTAGTTTGTTCATCATAAAATTACAAATCTTTGTTGTTAAGGCCATATTTTTCATTGGCCAGATGGCACAAAAGATAAACTGATTGTGATAATATTCTATTTTCATTTA
>JAGDQP010048369.1:0-14769 GCA_022664845.1 Lepisma saccharinum
CTAAGTGCTCACAGAACCAATACCTTGATGTTGTGCACCGATCTCAGCATACCAATATATTTGTATGACATCGTCAGAAAAGTAGCAGAATAGAAGAAGGTAGTCACGTCGATGTATTAGTTCAGTGACTCCTTCGGATTTGTTTTGTTAATTGGTGTGACGGATGACTTAACAGCGTAATTTTCTTCGTAGAAAAGTCAGGGTAATTAATGATTATAGCACATAAATGTACGGTTCCGTTACATTGAATTGAATAATTTATGGCCCTAAGCCCCAGTTTTACAATTGACTGCTAATCTTCTGGTCAGGGCTAAGTTCAGCCCAAGTCATATTTTGACCAATCGGCTTACGTAAAGTATGACTTGGCCTCAACTTAGACCAGACCAGAAGCTTAGCCGTCGATTGTAAAACTGGGGCTAAGTCATCCATGACTCTGGCCGAAGTACTTTATATGTGCACAATTAATTTTGATCGAGATATAGTAATCCATCAGAAACATTCAGTAATATAGTATCCAGAATACAAACAAAACATAGTTTATTTGAAACACATTGCCACTATCAAGATAAAAACGTAAACTGTGTAAATATTTCTCCTTGATGTGGAAAGCAATGTTTATAGCAGTGTACATGACCCAAGAAATTTTAAGTTTCAACAAATGTTTACGACACTTAGAAACTAAATATATTTGTAGATGTTCGACCGTTTAACAAGTCCTGTTTAGCCTTCAACATTAGAAACGCGTATAGTAAGGAAATTGTTTTCCTTAAACTTGTTAATTGTCATAGAAATATATCTCGTTACCAACTTTTAAGTGCAACAAATACCCATATATAAGAGTATTGGAAAATTTACCATATATCTTAAATTTAACAAATACTACGTCACAGTTCTGTTCCTGCTTACTCGTTTAGGATCTGTAATGAAGAAAAGTAAATAGTTTTAATTTGTTATTACGAAAGAAGACAAAGCTTTACAAATTGAAATGGAGAAGTCACCTGGAAAGGAAATTCTCCTTCTAATGCATTCTCTCCACCAACAACCTTTTCGTCATTTACGGAGAAGCTGAGTCCAATTGGAGACATGCGTTGATCGACCGGTGATGTATCTAAAATATGGTAAGACAAAGTAAATATAGTACGCTAGGAGGTAAAAAGCAAAACTCACATGTCCATTTTTAGATAAAAGACAAGTTTTGTTCGTTTTAAAAGCTGAATAAAGAGTGGAATAAGTGGTTTTCTGAAAAACGTACTTATCCCATCGTAATAATTGTACATCCTAGATAAAATTAATTGACATGATTCACTACAGCTCTTCATTAAAGTCTTGAAAATAACATTTTTTAATAAAAATGGACATGCGAGGTTTCGCTCGTTACCTCCTTATTGGTGACTGTGTACGATATTGAACTACAAACGTAATCTGGCTTGTATTTGTATATTGTCTTTAGTATTGCACACTTTTCTAAGAATTATTTTCGTTCGCTCTTTGACCGAGCGGCCGTGGCTCAGTGGCAGAGCGTTTGGTTAGCATTCTGGAGGTCCTGCGATCGGTCTCAGCGGTCAACCATGCTGACTGAGGTCTTTCCAGTTTTTTTTTCTCATTCACACCAGGCAAATGCTGGGATTGTATCTACAAAATAGACCCTGGACGTTTACCTTTCAACATTCTCTACCCCATCCTATCCTAGCCTGAGCCTGAGATACCTAAAGGACTTAAATTAAATTCCAAAATTCAGTTAGCTCTTTGAAGGATCTTTTTAACAAACTACCATGCATGAAGATAGCATCAATAGTCCGCCTGCTACAAGGAAATCTTTATTTCATGTGCCAGTATACGCAATGCTAATTCTGGACAGCGCTCCCCTGTGAAATCAATAAGATGGACAAAGCACATTCTTTTCCTTTGGGCTTCAAATAGAAATAGCAATTTTTTTTTATTAGCAACATATTTTTGTTACTTTATTCGTTCTTTTATTATCAAATATGACATTCGGAGAGAGTGAGAGACTGCCTTATAAATGTCTAATCGAATATGGTAATAACTAACGATCTTTGTTTTGCAATAGACATTCGCTACAAACTGCAAAATCGAAAATCAAGAATGAAATAAATAAATATTATAAGAGCGATTCTACGCATCACTCACTGACATTTAGAATACACTTTTCGACTTTAAATGACTTATAACTTCTATTATAATTGCAACAAATGCGGTTTCAGCACACCATTGGGTAGAGGAGACATTGCAGAATACATTCCCGGTGAAAGAACACGTAATCAATAAGATTACTATATATTATTTAATGCTAAAGTTGTCGTCACGCACTGACATTTTTGCAACCAGCACTGACACTCTGACATACATTTCATCCAAATTCTCTCAAAGTTTGTACCTCCCCTCCCCACCAAAAAAATAAAAACAACATTCAAGATGAATATGTTAAGTTTAATTTCCATAAAAAATCCAGAATATATTAATATAATAAGCGTATAGGAGAAAAAACACAGCATCACGCACTGACATCTGTAAATTATTAGATGATTTTACCTTGTAACTATTGCTTTACTTTTGTACATTCTGACAGAAATAAACTAACGGACTCAATTACAGATCCTAGATAAAATATCACTATAAAATATAATGCGTGGCCAAACATTTTATGTTCCAAAAGTAAAAATTTTTAAATCAATATTAGAGCTATTCTAAGAATAAGTGAAGCCCTGTAGTAAAAAGTCAAACCTACAGTGAACATTTCGTAGATTAGTGCAATCAGCTCTTAGAAGGTACCCAGAGCCACTAGTACGGGAGAGCAAAAGGTGCACGTGCTTCCCAGGAATTCCGCCAGAATTTTCAATTTGGGGGTGTAAAGCAAAAAATGGAGGGTGTAAGTGCAGATGTGCACAGTTTCTAACGTTTTCGACTGTAATTTTTTTTAAGTTGGGGGTGCGCTCGAGAATTTAGGGGTGAGATCCCCCACATGGAAGTCTGGGAGAATCACGCCCCCAAACACCGGACTGGATGCGGCAAATGAAGATAAGGATAAGTGCTTGTACATTTTGGCTCCTTCGAAGGGGCGCCAAAATCGGATATTGCTCCCCTTGCAAGAATACAAGCTGCAGGCCTGGGTATACGATGTGTTTACTAGAAATACTTTAACAAGTCTTAGTACAAATTAATAGTGAATTTCTGTTGTTGGGCTATTTAAAAAGTTTTAAAAACTAATTTTATTAGAATTTAAAATGTTGGAATACAAAATTAAAAATATATGCATATTAAGTTGTTTTTTTTCATTTGTATATTGACATAAATGGATGACATATTTCTGCCTAGTCTTGTTTACAGCCTGGCAAGTATTATAATTTAAACTTGATTGCATGATCATGTCAGTATGCCAGGCTCTTTTTATCTTCCTATAGGCTGTTACACGGCCAGCTCTAACCTAGCCACGGCGCGAAATTATTACTTGGCAGTACTAGTTCGAACATGGCGATTATAATAGTAAATAGGGCGGAAGTCGACGAGCGTCTAGCGCTAGGAATTTGAGAGGGGAAAATGTAAAGATACATGACCGCACCTAACCTTACCTAACCTCCACTTTCCCATGGTTACTAATTTAAGATAATGTGCGAAAAATGCATAAAAGCAATTATTAATAATAAATATCAGCATAAAAAAATATATTTTGAAAGAAAAAGTCTTGAGCCCGGGACCTTTTACTCAAGAAGCGAACGTCTTGACCTTTCGACCACGAAGCCAAGTTGGGAATTCTTGGTTTCGTCGTTGTATTTACAGTGGGTAGCGTCAGAGCCTGTCAGTATGACGTCGTAGGTGATGACGACTTCCGTCGTGTTTACTACCTTAATCCTCAAGTCTAGTTCGAGCGACCGCCATGTTTGATAAGTCTTATTAAATGTGAACACGGTGATTGCGTAAAATGATGAAAATAACTTTAATGAATGTTTATCATATGATTTCAAAATTATGTTCATGTGCTTGTGTGTGTATGTCTGTGCATTTCAAGATGTTAACTTACAAAACAAGGTAAGTTTGTTTTTATTGTACCATTATTTTTGTTAGGCTTCTCACACAAATTTTTGCGTGCTGTGGATATCGTTAGGGTTGATTTTTATGACCCCTTATTCTTAAGGAAATTGGATTTTTGTAATTTGAAGTGATTAATGTGAAACCGACATAAGTTTATCCTAGTACGCTTAGAACTAGACTTGTACGTTTAGAAGTTGCTCGTTGGGATTGATCACAGAAAGTGTGTGTTAAAAGTCGTGTGCAATGCGTGTAATAAAAAAAATATATATAACCTGTCTTCAACTTATCTTTGCGCGACATACTGTTCGTTGTTTTGTTCCAAAATTCATCATTCATAACACGAAGTGTCGATATTAGTATTCTTTCGAATGACGACAAGTTTATTATATTGATCAACTCAGGTACCTACCTAAGTAGCATATGCACGTTGGCCGTTCATGGGACCCATATCGACCCAAATCGTTAATGCGGGTGGGAGAACGGCCCGCTTGAGCCCACGTCGATCGATGTGAAATCGACATCGATTATCGGTATCATTAATTTACCTGTTTTCTAAAACTATATGTATATTGATCAATGTCGGTCCATATGAGCAAACCGATGTTTATTCGGGCGACGCTATATATCCCTCTGGTCATAAAATATAAAAGTTCCTGTTGTAGTCAACACGTGTCCTGCTAGGTTTGGTGGCAAAGGGGTTGTTCATCGAAGCATGTAAAAGTGCAGAAATAACCTGCTCTTCCATGGGACACAGACAAATAAAGTGTTAAAGTTCGTTGTATTTTTCCCAAGGAGTCTTTGATCACTGTAAGTACATAGACAAACCAACAAGATGTATAGTAATATTTATTACGCTGGTTATCGTACACCGCTAGAACGGGGGGACATTTTACACTTTTGTTTCGTGTGTACGGTAGAAAGTAACGTATTTTCTCGAGGCCATGTGGTTGTAATGAGAAGTTCTCTTTAGTGGAAGGATAAGTTAAATTTATATTAACTTACATTTGTTTTGCATAATTTCTTTCAATTGAAGCTGTTTCATTTTAATCATGGCAATTGTACTCTTAGGCTCTTGGCAAAAAAAAGTTAAAAGCGGAAGAGATGTGAAATGATTACGATTGAGCGGAACTACAAATTTTAGCATGAACGCAATATCGAAAATAACATTATTTTACGAACTAGGAGTCGTCTACAAATTTTTCAATCCACTAGCACAGTAAAGTGAAGTAACTTTAGCTACAGAAAAGTAGTATTCTTTACATAAGCAGTTTTTTTTTTTTTACAATTTCTAACGTGTTTTACTATTTCTTGGTTTGTTTATGTTGGTGATCCTATATAAAAATGAGATTCCTTTTAAAAAATAGTAAAAAATCAGAATTACATTTTCACAATGTCAATGACCGATAGTGAGCGATGTCGATACCCAATATTGAGCAATGTCGATATCGATCTATATCGACCTATATTGGCCAAGATGTTTGCCATCCAATATGGGACCCATGTCGTCGAACGATATCGATCGATGTCGTAAAATCCAATATGCCCATATCGGCCGGCGTGGATGTGCTACTTGGGTATTTAATAAAACAATAGTGGCACATAGCTTTTCGTATTTATTTATTTTTTTTTTTTTTTTTTTTTTTGAATAATGACTATATCTATGTGTTTCTAAAAATGGTTGTGTACATTATTTGCAAGGGAATAACTGGTGTAGAGCGTACATACAGCTCAATAGGTTGCAGAAACTTGGGGAACTGAAAGTAAAATTCATGTGTAAAGTTCAGGCGTTTGTCAAATTTGTATTCACTAATTAAAGGTAAAACGAATAATTTATTATTTCCCCAGTGCCATGTATAATCATATTTGGCCTAGCGATCTTTAACTTCTGCTATATGGTGATAGATCCTTCCAGCGTTGTTGTTTGCATTATTTCTATGTTTCCAAAGTTAGATATTTATATAATTTCGGATGCCTACAATCCAGAACGTGATACAAAATTAAGGAGAGCATGAGTCAAGGACACGTTCAAGGATGTATGTGTGCCCTAGGATTCACATCTCCCCATTAATTTTTGCATCACGTTTGGCATTGCATGCACACATCCGAAATAGTACAAATACCTAACTTCGAAATCACATTCAACGCCATATAACAGAAGTAGATAATAGTAAGAATTACTATAATTCCTTACATTACTATGAGCTTTAGGTATCAAAGCAAGAAAAGTGATAGCTTGTTTTGGGAATACTTAAGAACTCTAATGGTACGGTACGCTTTCACTAGCACCCTTGTACTGTAAAAGTTAATTTTATAATTTCGTCACTAGATCATAATTTCGTAATATTTCACACATACGAAAAATGAGAAAACAATGTCCACTCTTGTATATAGCATTTAAACGTACTTGTTTATTTTTAGACTGCATCTTCTTAACTATAACCCTTGTTTAAATCTTAACTGGTCCTTAACATAATACGAAATATTTGAAGAACAAAAAAGTTGCTTCAGAAATAACTTATATCGCAAGTTAACATCTCCAAAAACAAACACACACAATCTTTAAACTTATACCCTTCGCCTACCGTTTTCTAGAAAATATTATTGAACGTTTCCATGGTTCACAAAACACTGTTGTTCGAAGAAAATTTTTAAAAAGCCAGTTTATAGAAGCACAATATGCAGCGTTGAGGAATGAATATTTTATGTGAACTTCGGTAATCAAGAATGAATTTGAAACCGATCTTAACCTTCTGACAAATTTGAGACTTCATTCATTATTTTTTTTTACCACTATGAATAGTTTGATGGCTTTTCAAATAGTGCAACATATCAAAGTCTATTGGGACTTCTGGCCCCGCGCGAGCAAGGTCTCCACAGATGAGTTGAGCCGCTGAATTAGTATGATGGTCACCAGCGTTGGAAGCTTAAGCGCCACGGCCTGTCTTTCTCGTGGGCCACGATGCTGTTACTACCTACAACTTGATCTTGTTTTAATAAAAATAAAACTCCAAACATTCCTTTAAGTAGTACATTATAAAGTTTTGTTGGGCCCATGCTTTCACAAAGTTTGGGAAATGTATATAAAAGTGTAAATGCTGGTTGTGAAAATGTCAGTGCGTGACCGCAACTTTAATATTATATAATAAATAGTATTTTTAATATATGGGTAATTCTCATAATAGGGACAAAATTAAGGAATGAAAATGAGAAAAAAATTAATGTTTTAAATAACTTATTTTTTTTCTTTAGTAGGCTCAGATACACTCTAGGACTACGTTTTCATGATAGGCAGAGCTCAACTTTCATAAATGTAGTTTATAAAAAATATTGTTTTTTTCTTCCAGAAATATCATTCCATGCTAATGACAATTATATCCATGCTAATGACAACGTAGATGAAAATAAAAATAATACTGCTACAAATTGACATTTTTGACCCAAACCAATTAAAAATGACTTTCTTACCATGACTGTTTGTGAAACCACAATACACACAACTTTTTATCGTTACACATTCAAACAGTCCACTTATAACGTAAGATTCAAAATAATAGTAAGTTTCGCATATAGAATTGACACTTATGATTGAGAACATTGTAGGAAGTACTTTTCCTGCCACAAGAGTGAACAGCTACACTACACTAATCTTTAACTCGACGTGTAGCAATATGATAATGTGCACATTTTGATTTCGAATCACATCCAAAGCAGCTTAAGCTTCGAAACCACATGGTAGGTGAACATCTGTTCCATAAAACGTGATGAACTTGCATAGTACCTTTTACCTGGAAGTCTTTCGCTTTAACACTCGAATGTTCTGAGTTCATTATTATGTGTAAGGCACGGCAAAAATGTCTATATCTGACAGATTTTTACCCAACACATGCAACAGTAGGAAATCGTGTATATCTTCTTCACCTTGGGCTACACAACGATCTGCTATTCTTTTAATAATACCACCCACTTCATCAGCAGCGCCTTTTCCATGTCCGGATTCACTATAGTTCCAGGTGATAACATTCACTTTTGGAAACAATTTTGGAAGTTCCTTTCCAATTATTGCAAACATTGTTTTGTTGCGATATTGTGTGCTCGGACTATCTGACAGGAAGTGAATACTCGTCACTTGGGGGAACATGTCAAGGTATTTTTTTCAGAACGGGTTTCATGTGTTTTAGTATGGCTAAAGGATCATGACGGAGGCTGTCAGAAAGAGAACAAAATGCTTTCTTGTAATTTTTAGTGCAGAGTATTACAGTGTGAAGTGTAACTTGTTGACGAGAAGCACCAAAATGAACAAACTGAGATTCTGAGAAAAATCTCTATGCAGTAGAATTTCATTTGTAGCAACGTTATCTCTCAGCTTCTTCATGGTGAGGTACTGCTGTTTGATATTTAGAAGATGATGAAGGAAGGTATCCAGTGAATATTCCAAATACATCACCAGATCCTTGACAGAAATTTCGATTGAATCCTTAATTGCCTTTTGAACCGTAATGTCAACACCTTTACTGTTACATGTTTTCTCTTTCTTGTATATCCATTGCTTGTAATGTGATCTGTAACATCAGTCGATTGTTTCGACAGCAGTCACACTTCCTTGAAATACACATTTCGGTAATATCACTGCAAGTCATATACGATATTATTTCTTCCAAAGTAGTTTGCTTGTTAACATTTAAATGACACAATCTCCGAGCCAATAAACGCACATTCTTATGTTTTATACAAAGGCACGTATCTCTATCCGCTACCTTTTGGGCAACAATCCAGAATGGCTTTAGACGACATAAGATACTGTAACTTATCTTAAATGAACACTTCTGGTTAAATTTTAGGTGCAAATTTTTTAAACTTTCGTTTAGATTTCGCCTCTGTTTCGTAACACAATTTTTTTGAATTGTGTTGTTTTTCCTGGGCACAGTGTGGAATTTTCATCATCTTCAAGAAATTCCTGAACTTTGCGTGTAAAGAAGACATATTGGGAGGCACTTTCGTCTCGTTCATAACAATATTTCGATGTACGAAATTTTATTTTAGATGTACTAAGTTTGTATTGTAGAAATGGTTTAGCCTGATTATGTAGGCTGTATTTTCGTATTATTCTTCCTGGTATGACCTTTCTAAATATTTGCTTGTATTTGTTGGTCTTTAAGTGTTTAAAGCCTGTTTCAAGTTCGGATTTTAAAACTTCTCCAAAAACAAGCCTCTTTGTGACATACCGGGGCACAGTTCTCCCTCTCAGAAATTTATACACGTTTGTTCTAGGAGTTCCAGAATCACTCATGAATTTCTTGATGGAGTCTCTTTTCTTCAAATGGTAGTACCTTTCCTTATATTTGTCTTATTTTCTTAATTTTTTATTTTCAGCATTCATCTTTTTCAGTCTTCTGTATGTTTTTGCACGATCACGTCTAACACACTTATGGCCTATATATTTTTTGCCATCTTTCAGAAAGCACAAGGGATGGTTGTGGTTTTCTTGGAACACGGAGACTAGGAGCAGTAGAGGTTGAAGGGACAATATTTATGATTTTCATACTTCTGGTTTCCTCATCAGTTGGTGGAGAGGCATTGTTCCTTAGTTGATTGTGAAAAAAATCATCTTTCTTCTTACGTTGTCTTGATGATTTCTGGGCATCTCTCCATACACATCTTTCAACTCGACGTACTCTTGAAGTCATGTCCGCAACCTGTTTTATTCGCCCAGACAGTTTACCGCGTTCATATATTTCGTCCTTTTTCTTTCGAAGCTGCTCGAACCTCTCAGGGTATTTTTTGATACTCTCCCTCCGTCGCCTTTCACATTCTCGTTTCTTAACATGTCTTCCCTATTAATAATGGTCTTTTTTCCTTCCCATCTGATTGGTGATACTGAAGAACACAATATTGAAGTGCTGTGATGAGAATTCGCGAACACAATAAATATATAAACATACTTCATTACTGTAGTCTCTATTAAAGTTGCTATCACAAACTATAAGAATAATATGTTATCGCCCATACAATTCTTACATGTGTGAATTACAATAAAGAAAATTTTATTTTTTACAATTAAGTTCACAAATATGTTGTTAAGGTAGATACGAACTTTTATCCTATACATTTTTGCGCAACGTAATTTACCAAATGCATGTTTAATGATCACTACTTAGATTGTGAACACCCCCACCCCCACAATTCTGATGAGTTGTCACTGAAATATGTGATTCGTACTAGAAACAAACCTGAGGGTTCTAGATGCAATTTTGAAAGGTATATTTCCATGTTCTCATAATAAAAAGAAAATATCCTCCTCATGTGTCACTAGTATGGTTGATCAAGTCATTAGCATGGTCCAAAATTTCCATGCTAATGACATATATTACTATCCATGCTAATGACAAAACTGCGTTTTTGAGCTCGTACTACCGCCAATTCGAGAAATTATTAACGACATTACTTGCAATGCTTAAGTACCTAAAACTGTACAAATAGGAACAATATCACAGTGATTTGATACATACCTTCACTTTCATAGTCTCCACGCTAATGACAATCAATTTTCCTACTCAGCCGGAAACTAAAACACACAGTTCGTTATGTCGTGTTTTTGCGACGATTTTCCCTCCAACAGCACTGGCCAACAAATGGTGCACGAAAAGCGTTCTAGTCACACTGTTGGCAGGTCACATTTCTCTTTCACGCGAATGATATATCGCTTTAAAATGTCTCCATGCTAATGACTGCAGACATAAGGGACAAATATTATAGAATTGCTATAGTATGATTAAATTAAGATTCGAAGCAAAGTTTGGAGCTCAGTAAATTTCAACATCGATAGAATATTGTCACTTACTACCAAAGATGTAGGGATAAAAACAGTTACCTTATAAGGACAAAAAACAATGAAAATGTAGTTAGGGACATCCATGCTAATGACATTCTCCATTTAGTTTTAAATTTTGCACCAATCAATTTTCTACGAATAGTAAATTGTGAACAAGATCTGTGCATTATATTGTTCAAGGGACTGTATCACACATATATTTTAATTTGAATAGGGACCTTCGTTATTTTAAAATTATTGAATAGGGACATCATTTTTGCCCCTATTATGAGAACTACCCATATACGTGTTATATAATCGAGAACGTGATCGTCAGTAATTCTGCTAGCATATGTCCAATTTGCATTTTTTTAACCTGTAGGAGATATACCGCAGTTACAGTCGAAAAGTATATTCTGAATGTCAGTTTGTGACACGTGGTATTGCTCTTTAATGCTTTACACAAAATTTATTGTAATGAGGAAAAACGTTTGAAATACTTTTTGTTCAGCATTTGACTCTAATGCACCACATGAAAGCACTTTACTTTTCACCAAATATTCTGCAGTATACAGTACTTTTCATAGTACATTGGAAGTAGCACACTCACCATAATCTGAGAGCGTCACTCACTGATCATACTATGTTAATGATTTACACAAAATATATTGTGCTTAGCAAAATAGTTCCTAATACATTCTGTTCAGCATGTGACCCTAAAACACCATACAAAAGTAATTTACTTTCCATCAAGTATTCTGCAGTGTGTAGTACTTTATATGTGGATCGTCACGCACTGACATAATTATGTAGTCGATTTTTATAATGCTTGCCAGGGCGTGAGGACGATTATTAACAAATAAACTAATAGTTTATGTCAATATAGAAAAGAACGAAGTTCAATTTACCATTTTTTGAATTCCTAAGTTTTTACCTGAATAATTAACTGATAAAATAAAGCAAAATTGTAGCTATTTTCGTGAATTTTTAAATAACCCAAAAACAGAAGCTAATTACGCCATTGTAGTAATGACTTTTTTTATTTCTTTATGTAAATATGAACCACGACACGTTTCAGTTTTTACCATCGGGTATGACATATTCGAGGAATTGCTCATAAATAGAATAAAGGAATAAAAAGGTATGTTTTACTAAAATAACGTACAGTAATTTCGTTAACGTCCAAACAACAGAATAAAACCAACTGGTTGAAACTAATAACAGAAGAGAATTTTGAATAACACTGAAACGCAGTTTAGAAAACGACAATGAATTCAAAATCTCTGAATGAAAATGTTATTTTCACTGAACAGTTAGAAGAAAAAATATTGTTTTAACACTTATTAAACAGAAAAATCAACAACTGAAAACGTCATACTACTGTGAAATTCTTAGCAAATTATATATTCAAGGTCACATGTGTGTCAACAACGAATTCGATGAAATTTGTTTCAAATTACCTTAAATACATATTACGTTTCCCCGCATTATATCAGTACTACATTAAAACAATATCAGATATCTTAGTTATTCAATGAAAATAATGGAGAATTTCTTAATAGTTTTTTTCAATCTCTTAAGCCAAGAAACAATTTTAAAAAATAATATAATATAATAAGTTTTACCCTCTGTATTGTTTTGCTGGAGAACTTTTGATATACCAAAGAAAATACCGTGAAAAAGGATAAACATGGAAGAAAAATTATTGAGTGTATTACACAAAACCGTAGCATGAATACTGCAATACTAAACTTAAGTTTGCTATATAAACAAACATGCTTCATTAAAGATAACACTATTGTCTAACAATTAATAAAATTTCTATTTTCCTTTGGGAAACAATTATAGATTTAAAAGCACCAAAACATGTTTGAAGATTTTTCAGTCTCTCTCTCCTTTATTTGAATTTGCTAACTGCACTTTTCCTAAATACCAAACATTATTCAAAAGTAATAAAATAAGTAATAAAATATTTTTAGTAGTTGACTTGTCGTTAAAATGTTTTTAGTACTCGCAGTGGAAAAAACTACGAACTCCCCATGCTTTTAATCATGATTTTGTTAATTGTTTATCATTGATCACCGAACAGTCACATGGCCATGTTTAACAGCCCCCCACCCGATAAGAAATAATATATGGTTATCTTTTAGATTCACTTTTTCCGCCTACCTATAAATCAGGCTATTCATTTGGGGCACGTTGAAGTATTACGTACAAGGGCGTCGCTAGGAATTTTCCCAGGGGGGCAATATTAAGAGAACAATACATATATATATATATATATATATTGGTTCCAAGATGGTGACTTTTTAACGTTTTCTTATACTATCATAACCTACTATTGATGGTACGCTTTCATAGAAAATTTCATTTTTCTAGCTCGTTGTTGAAAATGTTTTTTGTTTGCCTTTTTGGTTCCAAAATGGAGACTTTTCCAAAATGTTGAAATATTTTGCTCATCTGCTGTTGATAACACACCCTTATGACAAATTTCGTATCTCTAGCTCAAAAGGTGTGAAAAATGATTTTTTGTGTCTTCCATTTTGTATCCAATATGGCGTCTTATAGATATTTAGTAATATTTTGGTAACCTACTAGTGCCAAAGTACCTTTGTACCAAATTTGGTGTTTCTAGCCCGAGCGGCTTAGGCTGTGTATTCCATATAACAATGCGTTAGATAGCCATTTTGGATCCAAGATGGTGACTTTTTCTAAATTTCTGATATTCCCCTTTACCTACTCTTTCGCATATACCTTCATACCAATTTTGGTGTTTCTACCTCCAGTATTTTGGCCTGCGAACTTTGATGTTCAGTGAGTCAGTGAGTCATTCAGTGACCATGGGGCTATATTTCGTATGTGGATGTCTTTTCCCCATATTTTTATTATATATCTCACCCCTGAGAAGGTTTTAGTGGGTGGGAAAATTAATATGCAGATTGTTGGTGGGGAAATGCCCCAGTCTCTCACGATTTCGCACCGTGCGCCTAGGGCGTAAAGTAGCAGCACAGAATATAGCGCCAATATAGGCCCAAATACAAGGCAAATATCATCCAATATCGATCAAGGTGCCGAGTATCGGGCCGATATTCTGTGCTGCTAGGGTAGTTTTGTAGGTACTATCCCAGCACTTGCCTGAAGTGACAAAGAATAACTGGAAAACCTCAGTTATAATAGCCGGCCGCTGGGATCATTCCCAGGCCTTTGCCTTTGCTAAACCAAAGCTCTACCAACTGACAATGAGCTGCGGCCGCTCCGTAATTGACTATAGTCATATATCCTTGTTAATTAAATCATTTGGCGCCTAGAATGAAAGTAGAAGTACAGAAGGATTCTTACAATCTCGTAACTTTTTGGGCTCTTTCTAGCAACTACTGGCAACACTGAGTCTTTTTGGCTTCAAATTTGTCGCGGTTTCCGATAATTTGGAACCCTAGTTGATCATTACCGCTTCCTCGTACACAGCATACAATAGAAATAGCAAGATATTGTTATTATATCAGATATTAGCAAAAATTATACTTTAACGCTATCTAAACCTGGCGTCGAACCAAAGGCAACTAGGCTGGAGACTGCACCATTTATTTGTTATATTTAATTTACTTTATTATTTATGAACACACTCTCTATATAGTATGGAATGAAGTTTTATTTATTCATCTTATTTATAAAACAAATGCTCTAACTGTGCATTTCTACTTTATTTCCAGGTATACGAAAAAGGTCAAGAAAATACCACGATAAAGAAATAAGAAAAGAAAACACCAGAAGCTCTTTATATGCTAATTTTGTACCTGTTTTCCCCCTATTTTTTATTTTTTCCCCCGGTTTCTTCTTCATTTTCCCTTCCCTCTTCGGGAGGGTGATGCATATAATTAACTAGTAGAATCTTTCGGTATCTGTCGGCGTTTAAT
>JAGDQP010048370.1:774-14769 GCA_022664845.1 Lepisma saccharinum
CAAGACAGTGCTGCCGGTCACCACGTTCTGTATTTTATCTTGGTGCCGCGAGTACATTATTTTCTATGTATTTTCGGTACGCCGTCGTACGTACTGTAGCATCTTCATACGGCGCTGCCGCAGCTGTGAGGGTGTGCAAAAATATTAGTTGTTCTCCTAAGGGAGGACTGTTTTTCTCTTAATTTGCATGATAATTTATCTTTGTTCTTGGCTAATTTCAATATGAAGGTGCATAATTGTTCAAATTGAATGTAATTTATGATTAACGTCAAAAAAACATAATAATATTATATGAAACCACCAGTGATTACAAATGGCCACCAATAAAAGTCTTCAAGTGGCCTCATTGGCCACCAAATTTTAGAAAAGTTTTTAAAAACTGGGCACCACTCACATGTTTGATAATTTTCTCATTGAGGACGTTTTCAATAGTACTTCATTTCTTTTTTAAAAATGTACTTTGAGGGCAATTTTAGTAAATAATGATTTCGGCCCGTCTCAAGTCCATTAGCTGTAAGTCTCTGGAATCCATAAACATCCGTGTCTCAGTCGGGATTCGAACCCGTGACCTTCGAATCACTGGCTTGGCGCCTCAAGCAACACGACTACCAGGTCGGCTAGTTCATTTCCTTAATCTAAAAGGCTAATTAGGGAAATGGTATAAGATACGTTCGATAGGGATACATTTCTTCGCACTGGTGCACACTTTTGTGTTCGAGTCATCAGTGCAGTTTTATCACAGCAGCTGGATCGTCGGTCGGTCCATACAGTTTATCAGAAAACTTTCAATCCGTGCTTTTTAATAAACATACCTAGATGGATGTTGATTACTGGATTTCGTACCATGTAAAAATCGAAACCGATTTATGGATCTTCACTACATGATACATGATTGACTATTTCAGTATTTTTTACAGATTTTTTCTTTAGTTCACAATGGTTCGTGGTGTCCTCATATCTTGCAACGTTAATTTAACTCAATTCCCGACGTCATACAATAATAAAATTTTCCACAGCGACGTAAGTCGAGTGACAATACAAATTTCCAGTGTTACTTTCATATATCCCTATATATTTATATATTTTAAACCCATATTTTAATATATATTTTTAATACGGATTTCTTTATCCTAAAATAAATACTAGCCTACAATGATATTGGGTTTCCCTGGTTGCAGAACGCTTTAGGATTAAGAAGTCACAAACCGAACACAGATATAAGTCGAAAAAAAATATGATAATACAAAACTTTTTAGACATACTTTTCTTAAACAATTCGTAGTAAAATGTGTAAAATAATTTTGTTTATGCATGACAAAAAAGAAAAGCATGGGCCGCGCCAACTGAAGAATTTATAAAGTGATTGTATATGAGAGCGCGTCACATGCTTTCCTTTTAGTCATGCATAAAGAAAAAATATTTCTTTTTAGTACGAATTGTTTAAGAAAAGTATGTCTTTAAAATGTTTTTTTTAGTTACTTTTTTCATTCAGTCCAGAAACTCCTTACCACTCGCGATTAACATCAAGAAAACCAAAATTGAAAATATATAGAACGGTTTTTCGGCTGGTAATACTTCATGGTTGCGAAAGTTGGAGTACTAGCAGGGCAAATGAACATAAACTGTGTATGTTTGAAAATAAGGTTTTAAGAAAGATATACGGATCGAGCTGACCGGAGAATAGATGAGACTGGATAATGAAAACCTCAACAAACTGTATGTTTTACCCGCTATTATAAGAGTAATGAAATCGCGAGGTCTAAAATAGGAGGAAACGACAGTCATATTGCTCGGATGCGGCGGAAATGAAGATCATATTCTCTCGTGGTTGATAAACCGGAAGGAAAGAGGCAACTAGGAAGATCGAGACGTTGTTGGGATTTCAATATTACAAGAGATCTTTGAGGTGTAGATGTTCGTGTTGAAAAGTAGTTGCCCAGGATAGAATCAAATAGTGAACGTTTGTTGTTGTGGTGACGAACTTACGAGTTACGTAAGCCATAGAATTAGTTAATCCACTAATGTTAAGCTTATCAGTGTGTTTATTTACTGTATTAATAACGTTGGAAGTTAATCTGTCAAATTATAATCGAAATCTGTACCGCTTGTTTTAAATCTGAAGTCAGTTTTCATTTACCTTCTTTCATATACTCGCTAGTGTGGACTAAGAATGATTACAGGCAAACAAATAAAATTAAGCTATTAAAAAATAATTTTGAATTTAATTATGACCTTAAGGCAACCTTTGCTCTGCCAGAGATAGAGTAGGGGACATAGTCTGGAGAGGAAGGCCACAGCGTCTAGTTTTCAAGGTACTATCCCTACATTTGCGTGGTGTGACTGAGGAAATACCCTCTAAACACTTCAGTTAGAACAAACAGCCGCTGGAATTGTTCCCAGAACTTTCCTACTAATAAGACAACGATTTATCAACTGAAGTACGGTCACCCACTGAATGAGTTTGAGAGTCACAGTCCCCAGATTTAGAACGGCTTAATCAATCTTTTTTATTCGCTTTCATTGATAAGATTAGTATGAATTCATAAAATATTGAAAACTAAGGAAGCCAAATTAAATGCGGCCAGTGATTCTGTCAGTCCTCCCTGTAGGGGTTGTAACCCTCCAATTTCTTGAGCCCCCCCCCCCCCACCGACTTCGACATTTTTAGCGTCAAAATGGGTATAAACCGTACAAAACTCTATTTACATCATCCCAATTTTAACTTTATATCCCCCAAACTGAAAATCCTGGTGGAATCACTGAATACGGCTAGATAAATCTAACCAGAAATATTATCGACAAGTGCTGGCGGAAAACAAAAAAATATAGACTCATTTGAAAGAGATCCTAACACTATACAACATACAAAAAATTTGGCTCCTGAACTGCAGAAGTAACAGATTAAAAAAATGTTATCGTGAATTTGAATTTATCTAAGGCCATTGAGTATCTCAACTTTGGCTGGTATAGAGTGGCGGAGAGTATGTTGGATGATACTCGGCCAGAGTCTAGTTTCTAGATGCCATCCAGTAATTTATCTGGTGTGCGTAAGGAAAAACTCTGGAAAACCGGGAGTCAGGATGAGCTGCCGCTGGGATCGTTCACAGACTCTTCCGATTGCTAAGTTAATGCTATTCCAAAATCTTAAAAAAACGTGTTGCACCTCAGCTAGAAAACACGTAAAAGAAAATAGAAAAAAAATCTTGACAGGTTCACATATGAAGTTTAGAAAAATATAACTTTCTCAAGATATCATTGCACTTTGTTGTTCGATATTGGCCAATATCTTTCGTGAAAGCGTTGCATGGGTTCCAAAAGGTCTATGTGATGGAAGCACAATACGTGCTAAATATAAAACTTCTACATGTTTCTTCTTAAAATCACACTGTAATTGGTCTGAGCCAAAGTTGCCTAATGCCCTTAAATAAAATTAATTAAGTTCATACTGTAACGAAAATACCGTCTATCTATATCACCACATTCCATATCTGAGCTGATGAAATGCATAATCAACGTATCATCCTGAAGCGTAGAGGGCAAAGCGACAGACAACAACTCGTAAGATTCAAGGTTCAAATCTAGCCGCAGATATGTGCGAAATTTTTCAAATGTGCATCTGGCCGAGAGAATGGAATGTGTAAAGGAATAAAGACAGGCTAAAATCAAGATCACATTTCTTCCCTAAAACTACTGTAAAAATATGCGTAGTTTCCTTTAATTAAATCTTTAAATTTCTCTCAGTGAAAAAAATAAAAAATAAAAAGAATTAAAAAACACAAAGAAAAATGGACTAAAAGTAAAAAATAAAAAATTTATGAATCGAAAAATAAAAGCGTGGGTGCTCTTGCTTACCTTATCATAAATTCATAATATCTAAGAGCACCCACGACAGGGACGTATTGAGGGGTGAGTCCAGAGGTCTGGACTCCCGAAAACTCAGAGTTTTATGGAAAAATAGTGTAACTTCATGCGTAATTATACATATTTAATATATATTTCATGCCTCGACACACCTTGCCCCCCCCGGGAAGCCCTTGGACCCCTCCCATAACCAAATTCTGGGTACGTGTCTGACTCACACTATTATTTTCCGATTCATAAATTTATTATTTTTTACTTTTCAGTCTATTTTTCTTTGCTTAAAAAGCGTTATTTTTAAATCCTCTTTTAATTTATTATTTAAAAATCATTTTTTAATTTATTTTATTTATTATTCTTTTCGGGTTAAATCGGTGTTCATACTTTTTCTACAGCTAATATTTTGCAGCTCAAATCCTAAAGTGTTCTGCAACCAGCCAAACCCAGCCGCTGTCCAGGCTAGTATTTATTTTAGGATAAAAGAAGTCTGGAATAACGATATTAAAATAATGTTTTTAAAATATATGAAAGTAACAATGGAATGTTGTATTGTCACCCGACTTAACATCGCTGTGCAAAATTTGATCATTGTATGACGTCGGGAAATGAGTTAAATTAACGTTGCAACCAGAGGTGAAACATGATTACAGAGTAAGTTAATAAAAAGCGTGTAATAAAAATGGTGCTTTCCGATATTGATCAATATAGATCTCCGATATTGGAAATATCGGCATTTTTTTTTCATTCGATATTGATTTATACCGGATAACAACATCGATCGAAATCGCAAATCATGTGCTACTGAAATCGACTTATATCACTGTGCTACTGAGGATACTCCCTAAGATCTCACATCTTACGTCGTCAACACTACAACTGCTGGAATTCCGTGATATTTTCTCCTGGAAATCAGCTTCAGAATATCGTTGTAACGGTTATTGGCATCGGAATTCTGTTCTAGTGCACTCTGAGGCGTAGCCTTTTCAAGCTAAAAAAAAATCCCTTTCTCTCTCTCTCTCTCTCTTCAACGATTTCGACTGTGCGAAGGACAGTACAATAAAATAAAATAAAAAGAAATAAATAAAACGAACCTCAGTAGACCGTGTTGCTGGAACTTTGCCAAAACTCCAGACAGCAACTTTCTCTTTCCTTTTCTTTTAATACAGAAAGAATGGACAAGACTTCTCTACAAATGATACAAACAACATTCACGTCATATCGAATCAGAAGAAAATAAAATTTTCTAGCGCCTCCTACAGAACCTTCATGTCTGGAATTTTTAATTTCTAATGCTTTGTCGAAAATACCAGTAGTTGGGAGGTATCGCTTACTGCTGCTCTGCTGTTTCTTTTCATGAGGAACACACAAGAAATAAGAAATCGGTGAGAGTGGATGTCATAGAAATCTAATTTTATAAAATGTATCAGAAAAAAGAGAAGAGATTTAAGCAATTTTACCAAGAAATTTACGCTACAAGAAAAAATATGAAGGATTTATTTTTTAGAACACTGTCCAGCATTTTGATGCCTTTTACGATGGTTTCGATTTGAGAGGTGATTACAGAATACGAAACTGATCTCCAAATTTGTTTTTATCAGGTCAGCATGTTTCACATATACGACCAAAAATTTCTTTTTTTTTGGAGATAAAATATATCGTGATCGTGTTTGTTGAGTAAGAATAAATTAGAGTCAGGGACTTGAGCAGAAACCGGCTCACTTTTGATGACCACGAGAATGGTTTGATCCGAATGAGTCGATTGACCCGATCTTACCCGAATGACTAGCGATCTGATCGTAACCTAAATGACTAACCTGACGGTGACTACACTGTGCTTTATAATGCATTTTACAAGAAATCACCTTCCGTGCCCGTTTCTCCTTTTGTCCCTGTACGATTCATATGTAATTAAAAGTAATATATTAATTAGAGATGAGTCGATACCAGAATTCCTCAATACTCGATACCGGTACTTATTTCTGACCTTTGGTGCTTGGTACTTTCATCAATATCATTCTCCCCAGTAGCACACAAACGTTGAAAATACGTGGATAAAACGTTAGTACCGAAACGTTATGTTAACGTTGTGAATATACAGAAATGTCCTCCTGTTCAACGGTTTTATTCGACGTTGAATAATAATTGGAAAGAAACGATGAAGAAACGGGTTTAGTTGGCCAAAACAGAGCATGAATGCTGTATATTGGTATACACACATTTAGTTTTATTATATCCGTTGCTTTTATCACGATATATGGTGTTAATTTTACAACAGTAAATAATCCGAGCGGCTGTTGTGAGGTTCGAACGCAGGAACGTTCTGCACTTCCCGTTGCTAGCTCGACGCATTGACCACTTATCCAAGAATCCACCTGGAGAGGCCACTACTCTTTTACTGAATCATTGAAATTAAATTTTCGTTGAAATATAGTTTAAAATTCAACCTGTTTTCAACATGTAAATGAAAACATAAAACAATATAATAATTTTCATTGTATTTGCTTTCAATTATAATGTTTAAGCAATTAAATTAAAAATACAAGTGTGAAACGAAATCTAGGACATAGTATGAATGATAGTTGAAAGTAACGTCGTATCAACGAAATTCTAACTTCGTTGAATTATGGTTTAAAATTCAATCTATTTTCAACATGCACATGAGAACACCAAACTTTATTCATTCAGTTAGTTTTTAATTATATTTATGACATAACATTAGTAAGAAATGCATTAAACAAAATCTATTATACTATATTTGAAAATAACATACTGAATACATGTTTTATTAACGTCTTATCAACGCAATGATACCTTTGCTGAAAAATGATTTAAAAATAAACGTATTTGTGTTTCAACCGATAACGGTTAATCAATGAAATAAACCTAAAATCAACATTGAAAACACGTGTGTGTGCTACTGGTATCTACAATGCAAATGCTACATAATTTAATTAAAAGTAATTAAGTAATATATAAATTAGAGATAGGTCGATAACAGAATTTGTTAATACTCGACGCTGGTACTTTCTTTTACCGTCGGTACTCGATACTGTCCTCCAGTGTTGGATTTTCAATAAATTACGAATGGAAAGGGTCCTAAAGCTAGTGGTTGCTGCTACGTTTCAATATACTACCTGTTTGGGCAGAAATACAAAGATTATATTCGGAAACATTACATTTTCGCACAGGAAACGAAGTACATTAATCAAAATTAATATGTAAGTGTATTACTTTCTATAATTTATCTCTGTCCTGAGTCAAGGATGCCTAAAAGCCATACATAAAATTGAAATTCAAGAAACTTTAAGATGTAAATTATAGGTCTAACGCTCTACAATAGGCCTATTTTCAGAGAAAATAATTAGTGTCAAAAATATCAAGGTATCGACTTCATTAGTTGAAGTATCGATCGATACTTGCAAATTTTAATGGTTTTATCGTATTAAATACTTCAAACGCAAAATTCTGTACACCATTTATAAAAATGAAATATACGAGGAGTATTTGATAAGTCACTTGAGCCTACTTACGAAGGAATTATACGAGTTGACTAAAACTTCATCAGCGTGAGGCTCAACTCTTCTGAGGAAGGCTCACGTACTTTCAGGTCGATCGCTAGCGCTAGCGTAGTGGCGGCGTCACAAAACGTCAGTCGAGATGGCATCGTGCACGAGTGAGGAACGTGTTGGTGAACGCGCTGTGATCCGCTACCTGTTTCGCAAGGGTATGTCGTAGTCCCTCTGGAAAGTTGTGCACTTCTCCTAGCGGTGCTCCAGTGTTGTCAATCCCTTACGAGAAAGGGGGGTTTGCAACACTATTTTTGAACCTCTGGGACGATCCTCATCAGACAATGATGTCCTGTACCGTTTGAATTCTGCCACCCACCTTTTGACCATGTCCTATTGAATTTCCTTCACTGACATGCCCTTGCAAAACAGGAAGCAGATCACAGCGCGTTCACCAACACGTTCCTCACTCGTACACAATGCCATCTCGACTGGCGTTTTGTGACGCAACCACTACACGGCGCTAGCGATCGGTCTGAAAGTATGTGGACCTTCCTCGGAATGATTGCGCCTCATGCTGATGAAGTGTTGTTTTTTTAATCGTACAACTCCTTCCTAGGAGTTGGAGGAATCGTTTTCTCCACTTCTCTGCAGTGACCAGCCACATTAGGCGATACAATTTCTCGTACGATGAATCTTAGCGAAAGCAGTGTGCCAGCGTAAAAAAGAAAAAAGTTATGGATTTATACCATAGCATCTTGCCCTATTATAGCATTCTTGCTTTCATAGTCTGGCACTTCTGCTAATCGTAAGATTCATCGTAGAAAAAATACTGTCGTCTAAAGCGGCCTTTATCCCTCAGTAGCAAGTACTGTCTTATACAATTACTCTGTTCCTCTGTCGACAACATTCCTCAGGAACTACTAGAGTTAAGAAGGTGGCTGAACTGTCGTTGGAAAGATCTCACTCGTATACACAGGGTTACCAGATCAATATTTTTAACAGTGGAGCATGATAATGTTTATAATGGAGGACAACCGCGGATTCTTTCTTCCAGTGGAAAACAACTACGATTGGTAGACAAGTATAGCTACCTTTCATTTAAAATCCGATGAAGAAACACTGACGGACCGATAAACTTCATAGTTTCAAATTTAAGTTGTTACAAAGAATAAAATTTAATGAAAATAGAAAGTAGTGCTAGACAATGAACTATTTGCTTGATATTTCGGTAACGAAAATTTTATTAAAATTAAGAATTTGGGACACAGGAGTACGAATATGTCTAATTTGGAACTTCTTAACCTGGTCACTTGAGAATGGAGGATTCTTCAAGATTTTTAAAAGGAGAGAGGACAAGATGAAGAAGGTGCACATGTCCTCCAAAAGGAGGACATCTCGTAAGCCTTGTATAAACCATACATATTGCAAGGGTGTTCCGGAGATGAAGATATTTATAACTTATGTACTAGGGTTATAAAGGTGGTTGAGACGTCGTTCGAAAGGTATCGCCGAAATTTTTCCAGCTGAATATTGATAACTCAAATAGGATTCTCGTTGATGAAAAGCCTGACGGTAGCTGATATGCACACAGTGTTCCGCCAGAACCTTCCCCCTATGGGGGGTATCACCGCCCAAATCCTCGAGAATAACCTCAACTTTAAAATTTCTACGGTAAAAAATCTACAGAAACTGTTCAAAAACTTCACTTACTCAACTCTCAATTTTGACTTTAGACCCCACCCCCCACAAACAGAAAATCATGGCGGAATTCCTGTATGTTCTATGCATAGTCCCAAGACTACGCTAAGCCTCACTTGTTTTATAGGGCATCGAGTTTTTGTGTATGCCTTCAAAAGGTAAACAAGCTTTTATTTTTCGTATTTCACATCTATCTATCTACATACTGACGCACTCTAACTTTTCGTTGTCCCCTCCCACGTCATTAGAAAGTTCGATAACATCTTAGTACCAGGAACGTATTTAAGGGGTGAGTTCAAATACTCGGGTCTCCTTCGAAATTCGTTTTATTTTCATAAACCTAGTATAATATTAGGCAAGATTGTAAACATTTACATAAATTTAACACCCAGAAAGACCTCGGATCCACCTGAAGACTCCGAACCCATCTCGAAATCAACTTTTAGATACGTGCCTGCTTGGTACATTTAAATTTTAGGACAGTCACCAAAAGTTAATTCATTGGAGTTTCAAAACGTACGTACAATGATATACTTATTAGTTTCTTTGCCAAGTGCGTAAATATGAAATCGGAATTTATGTACAGAAAAGACACAGTGATTGGATGACAACGCTAAGAACTATTTTATTCGAAGTATTGGCCATCGACAGCGATACATATCTTCCATCGTTCCGACAATGTGTGGATGCCAGACCAAAAAACTGTGCCTCTTGTGCTGCAAACTAGTCATCAAGCCATTTTCGTACATTGTCGTAAGATGGGGAGCGCTGTCAGCAAGTGCGTGACCCATTAATGCAAATAAGTGAAAATTGGAAGGCGCCAAGTCTGGTGAGTAAGCCGTATGCGGAAGGATTTCCCAGCCAAATGTCGCAATCGTTTCCTTGACCGGTTTTGCTGTGTGGGAGGGTGCATTATCGTGAAGCACAATCACTTTATGTTGTCTTTGGTCATATTCTGGTCGTTTTTCACGCAAAGCTTCATGCAAATCGATCATTTGTTGTCGGTAATGTTGGGTATTAACGGTTTCGCCAGGTTTCAGCAATTCATAATAGATCACTGATCCCACCAAACTCAAAGTTTTGTCTTCCGTCCATAGTGATTTGGTCTTGCAGTCGATGTCGCCGGTTCTCCTGGAATTACCTACGATCTTTTACGCTTAGGATTCTCGAAATAGATCCAATTTTCGTCACTAGTCACAATTCGATGGAGAAATGATTTCCTTTCGTACCTGGCGAGCAGAATTTCGCAAGTGTTTTTACGGTTTTTCTGCTGTCGTTCAGTCAATGCATGTGGAATCCATTTTCCCACCTTCTGAATCTTGCCCATGACTTTTAAACGTATGGACATTGCTTCTCGTGTCACATTTAATTGATCCGCCAGTTGTTGTTGCGTTTGAGCGTCATCCTCATCCAGCAAAGCTTGCAATTCGCTGCCTGCAAACTTTTTCGGTGGTCTTCCACGTTCTTCGTTTCTCACGTCAAAATCGCCACTTTTAAATTTTGTAAACCACGCATAGCACTGTGACTTACCAAGAGCATGATCACCGTAAGCTTCGACAAGCATGCGATGCGATTCTGCAGCAGTTTTCTTCAAATTGTAACAAGAAACCAATGCTGTCCACACATCGTAGTTTGTAGGTACAAATTGCGCCATGTTCAACGCTATTAAACACTACACTATGACATGAAACTTGTCTGGTTGTGAGTTGCAAATCGTTATCAGCAGTCAAAACATGCAAGTGGCGCGAAGGGCGCAGTTTTACGATAACCACAGTGACAGCTGACGCCGTCTATGCACAAATTCCGGTTTCATATTTAGACACCTGGTAAGTGCCGACAGGAGTAATTGCAGATCTCTCTCTATAGAGGTTCAATCACACAATTCTGACGTTAATTTATACTTCTTTTCCTCTAATTTTGTTTTGTAATAAACAAAAGTAAGTAATTAAAAACACTACTTTGATAAAAATCTCGAAAGAAGAAGAGGAAAAAATGGAAAAGGCAACAAAATCGTCAAAAGCTTTTTTTTTGTATGTTTTTACCATTTCACGTTAACGCATGATTAAACCCAAACACATTTACATGTAGATACATACATACGTAAGTAAACTGGAAAAGCAAAATATATATACACCTAGTGACCTTTTTACGTATAATACAATAGTCTCATTTTGAAAATACAAAAGTCTTTTGAGCGCGAATGTTTGCTGAACTTTGTTGTTAGCACTCAAATACACCCGTTCTTTCTCCTACACATGTAATATACGTATATATACATATCATATATATATATATATATCATACACACACAACCAACCGATACCAAATGAAGATATTATCTGAGCTCATTTACAGTAGTGAACAATGTTTTTGATATCGCTTCCTTTGTATAAATTTTATACCCTTTATTGTTGGCTGTGCAAACAGGTAAAAAAGGGTGGAAGGATGTAGAGAGCATATCAGGGTTGCCATCTTTGTATTCAAGAAAATTGGGACAGTCTATACTCGAGGAATCTAAGGTTATTAGTCCGTACATATTTGGGGGTAATTCCACGGCTGAAATTGAAATTTACTACCGATTTAACTAACATATATTGTTTTTTTCTTCTTTTTTTTATTTAACCAAGACTTTTTTTTTTAAGTCATATCTTAAAAAAATTCTCCTCTACGTCACCAATAAGATATATGGTTCCAGAAAACAAAATGATCTTACGAAAGTTTATATAATTTAAGCCATAAAACTTGACGCACCCGACCGAGATGTACACCCTATATGGGATAGCACGTTTTACGTAAGTTTCTTTAGAAGATTACAAAACTAATTTTTAAATTCAGCCTATAACTTTTAATGATTCACATACCTGAAACGTCTTTCTTGTGAATATGAACTGATCAGTTAAAGGTAAAAACACTCGTGTCTTTTCAAAGTAACGAACAAATGTCAAACATGCAGAGTGAAGTAAGTAATAGGGTATACTCAGAATCAAATTGTTTCCGATATGGATGCCATCTTGGACTGACTCTTCTGGACTTAAGAATGAAGAATATGAGTAGGAAGACTTAATAATTAAAGATATGAAATCATATTTGTATGTCTTATAGTTGTGGGTTTGTGCCTGTATAATGAAACTACCAATTAATAAAATATTATTTATGTTTGAACTCTGAATGGGGGAAAATTGGAACAGTGTGCGTGTCGACGAAAAAAATAAAAAATGGCATCCGAACACGTGACAACGGTCGAAAGTCTGGACGGTTCCGACAGAATCAGGACAGGTGGCAACGCTGATGTAGAGTACATATATAGGAATCTCAAATGACAACACAGGTAATTTCCACAACTCTTTTTTTTTTTTAAAAAAAAGCAAACTATTTTGTTTTCCCCCCTAAAAATATTACATAAATGTATGTTACGAGACAGAGAGAGCGAAGAGTCACAAAGCTCTATATGGGTGTTCTCTTTAAAAGAGCGTGGAACGCTTTACGTAAAATATTTCGGCAATAACATGTGTGAGCAACGAGCGCCATTTCACCATTTTTTAAATAACGAAGAGAGACAAACAAAACAAAAAAATAGAACCACCATACATCACTGAATAGGCCATATTTTAGTTCTTTGTACAGGACTAAAACGTATCCAATGGATTTAGCCATGATTAAAACGCTGTGGAGTTTATGGAGAATGTAATTTATAAAGATGTCTTTCTATATTACGGAAACATTATTTTGCCTTCATTTCCTCGTCTTCCATTTAGCTTTTATTCTAACTCATTTAGAAGAAAAAAAAATACAAACGTATTTCTAAAATAAATTTTCATTAAACTAAATAGCTACGTACATCAGTGCTTTAAATCACCTGCTATTTTTAGCTTTACTGCAAGAAAGATTGGTATGTTTCTAAATTATGCATTCCCCTCCCCCCCTCGTAAATGGTACGATGCTACACTGTTGTTACAATGGCCAAGTTAAGTAATATTTTTAGGAGTATTTTTTGTTGTTTTCTCCATTTTAAAGTAATAATTTTTTTTGCGAAGTAGTTCAGAAATGGTCTATTAGCCTATTGGCTACATTAACTTGTGTGATGGATATTGCTTCTTAACTAATAAAACACTTTTAAAAAAATACACAGTTTTTCAAACTCTATAACGTGTTCAGCAAAAATAAATACCAATATTTCTTGCCCCATAATTTTTATACCACATAGCATGCTAGCTTGTAACAAGGTTTGTCACTCACATGCTTTAATCTTAATAAACAAACATGAATCAAATTTGTTGGAATTTAGCATAAGTGGATCGGTTGTTATAACTAGTCTAATTCAAGCTTGTTGGATCAATCAGGTATGCGAGGAAGCTTTTAAAATTTGAAATGTCTTTGAATTTTTGTTCCCCTTGCACTTCCGCTGTCCAATTTAAGTTTTGAATTTTTAAGGCCTTTAGGCAACTTTGGGTTAGGCCGGATGGGTGATCCATCCGGTCTTAGGAAATCACAAAGTTGTACCCAATACCTTTATGTTAACAATGCTGATGATTGAGGGAGTGTCTCAGTAACGTGAAAATGTCAATGTCTAGGAGTTAATGTAGTTTATTGGGGAAAACACGGTTTTAAACTTCAAGCCTGACGAAAGTAAGAAATTGGTAGATGTAATGAAATTTTTTCAATATACCAGAAATAATGGAGAAAACCGGAAATCAGTTAGTAATTGTCCATGTGTGCCAATAGAACGGATTTAATAAGCTACAACGTGAGGTCTTCTAGGAAAGAGTGTTGTCAACCTCGAAAATATTAAAATTTTCAAACAGCACATCAGTGTTTTGTGATATTTGGTATTCAATTAAAAATTGTATATTTATCCCCTTGCAATGCTTGCACACCGTGAACGGTGAATGGGAGATGTGAAGGTAGCAATAGACATATTCTCGATTTACGA
>JAGDQP010048372.1:0-14769 GCA_022664845.1 Lepisma saccharinum
ACATGTTCTATAGGTTGTTCAACTGAAGTTGGCGTAAAAGTTACATACCTACATAGAATTTCTGAGTTCAAGACCAGAGAAGACACCCGTTAAGCCACGAAGTTATTTACTGAAATGTGCAGTAACAGTAAGTTTTAGTTACATATGGTAGATCATTGTTATATGTTATAAACAGGATAGTAGTAACACAGTTCCTTGCAAATCCAATACTTTATGAAACTACTCATGCAACTACCTATTTGGATAGCCTCTATCATATTCCTTAAACGTCTGTTAAACAAAGCTACATTATACACCGTACTTCACAAGTCTCAAGTTTCAGTAACAGGGTTTTATGCAGTGATTCTATCAGGCATCCCTTGTGGGAGGTGTCACCCCCAAAATTCTCAAGTGCATCCACTAAATTTGATTTTTTTTACGGTAAAAAATCGATAATGTGCAAAACTTCATTTACACCTTCTCAATTTTTCACTTTACACCCCCCCAAAAAATTGAAAATCCTGGCAGAATTCCTAATTTTATGTGACAAAGTATTCAAATTCTTTGACGAGTCTAGTAATATTGTCATAAACTTTTCAGTTTTTGTCAATATTTTCACAAATTATTTCTGTTACTTTGTATTATAGTGCATTTGACATACTTCTTTTGACTCTGATTTCATATGACTTACATAAACAAACTTTACTTAGCCAAAGCGCTCTTTTTAACTATTTTGTATGAAAGCTTATAGTTATGATTGTTGGCTTATCCACTCTAGAAGAGATCACTCTGTACACTTTTCAATGTCTTTAGTCTTAGCTTACTTTGACCACTTTTATCACAATTTCGTTAATATTTTCTTCTTTCGTTTCGGGGATATTCCGAACAATTTCAACGTTTTTCTGCTATTGTGCTTGCTTCAGTTCATCAATTTTATTTTCTCTATTTTTCATTGAAATTTTCAAGTTTCTGACCTATTTTGTTAGTTCGATAACCATGAGCGGATTTAGGAGAGAGACCCTGGGTGGGGGCAATGACTTTAAAATATATTGTTTATAATAATACATTTATAGTTATTCTGAAATGACTGTGGGGGGGGGGGGGCAATGTCTCCCATAAATCCGCCCATACCACGGTAACTGTTCTTTTCAGCTTGTTGGATGTGATCAAATTTTTTCGGCCAAAAAAAGTATTTTTCTATATTGCGGATAACCTCACTGCGTTTATTTTCTTAAATTTGAGTTAGTTTTGAACGAAATTCAATCACCATGTTCAATACTTTGCTTTAAGCCCAATTCTTTGTCTTTCTATTAGGTCTGTATTACTTCCTTCCTTTCTTAAGCATATCACACTTCCATTGTTCATTCTTGACTCCTAATTTACGTAAATTCTCAACAGATCTTAGAGACGTACACCTCGCATCGAAATAAGAACTATACTTTATTATAATAAAAAAAACACATAGTAAACATAACAGTTTCAGTGTAACAGTATTTTTAGACACACACTAATCAAAGCTATCTGAGCTCATTATTAAGCAGCAGAAGCCAAGAAATCCTTTCTTCATCTTCAGCCAATTACATTCGAGAGAATGTTCACTTTCTAAACTAAACAAATTTCAACCAATCACAGTTCGTAAACAGTTGTTTGCGTAAAGTTTAAGTAAAACTTATACGAACTGTGCACACTAAATCAAATGAGCGGAATATTCACTATTCTTAGAGCGGAAAGGGAGGCCACTCTTTTAGAGCGGAGTTTTCAATCAAAAAAGAGTGGTTTTCTACAAAACTCTCTCGCTTTGGATGGAAAATGTGCTCTTTCTAGATACTTTTGGATGTAATTTATTCTTCAAGCTTGGAAGAATGATTTCTCATCATTTTAGAGTGATCTACAATGCATCATGGGTACTAATCAAGTTTGTTCTTCGCCATTTGTATTTCGAAGGTTATCGAAAGATGAAGCTATACTGTGAAATTGATGGCGTTGTCTTTAGTTGAAAATGACAACAGAAAACCTGATAACGTTTCTGAGTGTGAAAAATATACCAAAAGACGTCAGAAGTACACTGTAACCAATAACCGTGAAAATAAGTGCATCCTACCATGAAAATTATACAGTTTACCGTGTTTCTAGAATATTGGTAGGAGACCATTTTCCTGTTAGACTACTTGTGTCGGGCATGCGCATTGGAGAAAAAAAATCACAATTGCGCGTATTGATGGCGCGTCGATTTGGTTGTGTTGTGTTGTGTTTCGTGTGTGGTTTTCGAGTGTGTTACTCTAATACTGTTTGTGTTGAAGATATCTGCAAATTAAAAATTAAAAAGGGTAATGTATGGGAAAGTAACATGTTAATTTGTGAGCGTTGTGCGGTAAAAAAACAAAACTTTAGTTGACTATGCGAAACTCGTTTTTTTTTTAGAACCATTCCCCGGTCCCGAGAACACACGTAGAAAGACTTCCGGTTCGCTCTTGCGCAGGCGCAGAGCGTGAACTATAAGAAGCACTTTTTCGACAGCTCCCAACTTAGTTCAGTGCTTAATGCATCGGGTAGCTGATGCGGAGGTCCCGGGATCGAACTCTGGCGTGGTTAGCTTTACTTTTCTTAAAAAAGAAAATCTACTTTTTATTGTGTATATACGCATTAGAAAATATTATATTACGTTTATTTTACTCATTTCCATTCATAGTTGCATCTTTTTACATCTTCAACATTTTATTGTGCCGTTTTCGTGTTCAAAAGTATAAAAATTCATTGTAAAGGAGTGGGTCTGTATTTCCCTTCTCAAAAGAGAAAATATTCCGCTCAATTTGAGCGGAATTCCGCTCTTTGAATTTAGTGTGTGATTGATTGATTGTTTTGTTTTGAAGAGTGAACAATCTCTGAATCTTCATTGACGGAACATGAAGAATGGAGATCTGGGCTTGTCCTATCGTGCCAAGTCCATTTCCGTTGGAAAGTGGGTTTATCTATTTAAATGGATATGGAAGTGATAAGCTTTCTGTTGACATACATACCTCGTTCAATCTACTGCCCCCAGATGGCACTATGCGCCTTGGTAACGCAATAATTTGGTGGATCAAACTAGAGATATCAACTCTGAAAGAGCGTTCCTGTAAAATTTATAAAAATGGACATGGCCCGATAGGCAACTGAATGGCTCACTTAATAATGAAGTCGCATTGCATTGAAGAAGTGTTTGACTGAAGAAGGTGCTAATAGACGACTGAAACTGTTAGACTTATTGTACATAGTAAAATGTAGTGTTTTAGTGCCTTGCTTGCCTATTTTTATTAAGGTATGGATACAAGGCATAGCTATATTCGTGGAAGAAAAACTCACAATCACGAGTTCCTTCAATACTTGTGCAGAAATTTCTCTTTTCCAACTGTCACATATAGTATTTCCGCCAGACCCCCAGTTGGGGTGAACCCCCAAATTCTCGAGAGCACACCCAAACTTATTTTTTTTTACGGTCAAAAAATCGATAGAAATCATGCCAAACTTCACTTACACCCTGCCAAGTTTACCTTTACACTACTCAAACAGAAAATCCTGGCGGAATCCCTGGTCACACATAGGAAAAATGAGAAGTATGCAGACCATGTAAAAGCGTTTCTAGCAGACATCTGTCCTCAACTGACGAGATAATTGCATGTTCGCTTATTTGTTGTTTATTTTATTTTTTTATATATAAATCCCTTAATTAGCATTAATTTGTCAACTACATTAAACTGATTCTGTTTTTGAGCATTTAGTTTTATTACTGGACAAACTGTGTATTAGTACACGAGCAAGAAGACCAGCGCCACTGAATGACATCTCAATGTAAAGCATACCTCTTGTATCTTTGTTACTGATAAACAAACCCTGCTGACTCGTGTTCTAACGGGAAATTCCATTTCGTAGAAAAGAGCTAACGAAGAAAGAATGAAAGAAAATAAAAAGATGGTGATGTTGGCTGAGTTCTTCCTCCACACGGTAATGGAGATTGAAGATTACAGAACAAAAAAAAAAGTTAATAAAGAAAACTAACCCCCATGAAGAAAAGAATAAAGAAAGGAGGTAGATAAACAAGTTGGAGAAAAGAGAAAGGAAACAAAAAAATATGTTGACCTTTCCGAACCAAAAACTACGATGTGAAACAGTTTCATTTTACTCCGCGAATTTACTGAAAGACGCTTTCATTTGTCTTAGACACGTCATAGGGAGGAAACTACAGTCCTCCACAGGAAGAATAGAGAAGAGGGGGAAGAAGAATGAAGTATATGAAGCTGGAGGACTGGAGGAGAATGAAATATAACATAAAGACCATTTTATCCGAGATAAACGTAGCTTGGAAGAACCATGTCTGGAGATTCAAGATGCCATTATAAAACAGAGTACGGGATTGTAGGAGATGTGTGGATAGTGTGTTTCACAGAGAAGGAACTGAGGGAATACATGTTTTGGATTGAAGTCCAAACTGAATGGAAAACTTTGTTTCTTTGATTAACTGAAACGCAGGACAGAAAACAAAATTTGAGGAAACAATAATTTCTAGGTCAAGAACTAACGGAACTCGTCCCCAAATGGTTTAGTTGTTACACTTGTGGACCTCTTGAAAAGACACTACTACGGCGACAGTGGCTGAGGTCTTTCAGAAATTCACACAGTTTCAGTTAATATGATACCTAGACAAAGATTCTGGGCGTTACCTTCCCCTAAACTGCCAGGCTCCCTGACTGGCTCCCTGGCGAAATACAACACAATCCAGAATAGTGGTAATCCGAAGATGTAATATACGGGCTATTATACCGCATGCGTTAACAACTCCATTCCTTTCAACCTTTGTAACTCTGGAAACAAGGCTTTGGTCCACTTGGATCTCCTTCTGTTTTTCCGTTTCTAATACTTTTCGTACAAAGGAGAATGGAGCCACTGCAGCTGGTCCGTGAAGAGTTCACTTTTCGTGTTGCAACTATCAAATTTTTCAGTTAACTTCGCTGTCGAATAATTATGCACCAAATGTATTTTTTTTAATTCGCCGTCTTGGGACCAGTGTTTTGTGTCACTTAGCCTCACTGAAGCATCTAATTACTAATGGTATATTGAAGAAATATAGGTCGTTCACCCAAATTGACGTTTTGCTACCAAACCAACATATAACGTATAGAAACATCAGCACTTGTCGTCACAGGCTTATCAGTTTTCAAATCAATTCAGATCTGGTTCAATGGTTCCATTTATGCGCATCAAGGAGTAAAGCAACGACCATGAAAGTGACAAATTATGCTATTAAATTGAATTGATTTATGGTCTTTTGTCTCAGACCAGGGTGTGGTATGAAGAGGATGGGGAACGTATCGACCAGGACCTTACTTATGGCACCATCCCGGTATTAACCCAGTGCAACTGAGAGAAAACTCTTACAAATTTCGGTCACGATGGTCGGCAGCGTGGTTCGAACCTGCGTCACAACCCATTGCTAATCCGAAGTCGCGTCATTATCGACTGGACGAGAGGGACTCGGTACAAACTACGCTAGACTGAGAAGTTCCAATATTTATTAACTTTGAAAAACTGGCAAGAAGTTATCATGGAATTCAGAACCAAAGGAGCATGCTTTTACTTATCCTAAATGATTTCTTACCAAACAATAATCCGGCCACAGCATCTACCTATATACAAGTAACAGTATCCGGTTAGAAACTGGAATAAATAGGAAACTATCTCGAATTTTTACAGAGAAAAGATTCAACTTTAATAATGAAAAAACAACATAAAATCTACAAACATTAAGATGGACACATTAGCAATAATGTTCACATTATTACGACAGTTACAAAGAATATAGAATTAATGATTGTTTTAGACTTAACTCGCGAAGGAACTTTGTACACATTTTAATATCTAAATCGCCAACAAAATCATCACATATTTAAAACACGTAACAAGTGCCAACACTGAATTAAAGTTTCTACCGAAATAACAATGCAGACAGTTTAGTATGCTTCAGCGTCTACAATTTATGTGGAATTCCAGAAACATATATACCTAGAAATTTATGAATCCAGAGAAAAATGTAGGTCTGACTTTCAAACCCCTTTCATATTCATTTAGTAGAAAAGATTATTTTTTTTCTCCTGTGTTTCCGTGAGTGTGTTTGTATATGTGAGCACGTTGAAGAAATGCAGGGCTATTTATTATTTGTCTCTGGCAGAAGAGGTGGGAGTCAGACACTACTAAATCAACGAAATTTATATGATGAATCCAGACTCGAAAGAGGATATGTTCTTTTTTTTCATATTTGGACAAAAGTGAAAAAAAATCTTAACAATTTCCTTTTCACCCCGTATTTGATAAGAAAAAGGATTGCACAGCTTTAGGAAGGAATGGTATATAAACAAGTTGTAATGAAAAGGGTACATACATGCTTCAGTGTAAGAAAAGACCCTACAAGATCATAAAATTCAATAACAATAGGTCTGTTTCAATACTGCGATTGAATAAAAGTAGTTAAATTTTTAGTTTTCTTTTAGGAGCTGATCTTTTGCCATAAGCTCGCCACGTCTGAGAGATGACTTCACGTGGTGACCACTCTTCTGAGAGCAGGGTAACCACCAGACCATTAGTTGCAGTACCATGCCGGCATTCACCTAGCGAGACTGAGGAGCGCATTGGAAATCTTTAGTTTGGATGGTCGACAGCTGAGCACAAACCCACGTGGATCCTCAACCAAATCTGCAACGTTACGGGGGATGGCTATAGACAGTCGTGATATAAATTCACTTATCTAGAGTTGTTCGTTCGATCTTGAACTGCAAAATATTACTGAAGCTATATGGGAGTCTAGAAACCAAAGGATACAAGTGACATTTACAAATTTAAAAAAAAAAAATCTTCGTAATAATTTTTTTTTTAACCTGATATATACGCTACACAAAACTGTCATATTTTGCATAAATAAACGTTGGACCTTAATGAGTTCATCTAAAAAATATAACAATATTGCGTCACATATATTTTGAGTTATTTTATATTAAAAATTACCTCCAAATTTTTTGTTATTCGAAAATATAATTTGTCCTCTGGAGTTGAGATTTTTTTTATCTTTACAGCTCATAAACGCTGCATACTTTCACGACTGAAAAATTTTAAATTGCCGTGAGAGAAAACAGAAAAGTAAAGGTCAGAATCTCTATTGAGATTGTTATTTTTGGCATTTTCCTGGTGGAGATAATGAAATCCTTCCGAGATATCAGTCAACAAAAACGGGATTCCAATTCGCGTTCTCCCCCCACAGTTTATCATAAATAGGTTATTATAACCAACAGAGACTAGACCACTAAAACCAGGTAGATCTCAAGTCCTATTCTTATAGAAATTGATCTTCTAGGAAAATGGCGTGATTGTAATTCTCTCCAGTATTGTGAGGACAGCAAATCCGTTAAATTTGCCTCAACCTAATTGATCCTGGCACTCACTTCAACCTTTGGATCTAGCAGTCATCGAAGCTTGTAATCACTAGTGACTTATGAACGAGAGTAACGGAGCGAACCGAAATCACAAGCACCAAACTCATGAGTTTGAACTTCTTTGGAGAACTAGCCCTCAATCCCAGCTAAGGCCGAAAATCATAGATTTTGCTTGTATTCGGTGTGTACAAAAGATCTACCCGTTTTTGGGGACGAAACAGAATGGCTGAGAAAACTAACAGTAAGGCACCTGTGCCTGCAGATAATTAGCATCATTATCTACAACCTCTTGTATTCTGTCTCGTGGGTAATTTATCCCACGCCGATAAAATTCTTTTGGTTTAGAGTCAAGAATGTTTTGTAATCCTCTATATCAACAATGGTTTGGCGAGCGAAGATGTACTGTAGTGAGCGAAAATGATGCTGCGGGATTACGCCGGTGAGGTAAAACTTTCCAACCAAAATTCACTATTTTTTTTTATTTACGTGTAATGAAACCAGCATGAGGTTTGGCTTATATGATGGAAGATACGTTTTTGCGATTGACGAGTTAGATATCAGTTCTGATCCGTTGAGAGTAGACGTCAGCATTTATCATTTGGTTAGATGAGAGTACCTTCCCTTCACATCCTACGATACACTTAATAAAACTTCATGGGATGAAGCCCTCCTTTTGAGGTCGACGCAGTGGACTTTGCAACGCAACGCAAACTCCTTAGACGCTTGACATTGCAGTACATTATCCATTTCTCATCTTTCGTTTTAATTCGTTCCCAAAAGTGTTCATCTTTGTAACTCACTCCTCTCCTTACTTTGAACTAAGCTGATGTGGAATCGATTGATCGAACTTTGTGATGAGCCTAAGCTGTTGATGCTGTCTTTGCACTGTTGCTCTAGGTATCTTAAACGTCCAAGTTAATTTGTGGACAGTTGGATGTACGTAATTTGTTATAACTTGGTCCAGATCCTCTTCAGAAGTCAGTGATGAACGTCGAGAATGGAGTTGTTGGTGCTATCGTCAAATGCATTATCTTCCGCCGTACATTTGACAAATGTTGCGGCAAGCTGCAGTAGCGAATGTACTGTCTTGATCAAACTTGTACAGTAAACAGTGTCTGATGTGCTCCTTCTTAATTGTCATTTTACTACGTTTAACGCACGAAATGTAATGACATATTCAGTGGCTCTCCGCTGTCGTGGCCAACTATTCAAGTAATCGCAGCGTCATCTGTGACGTCAATAATACGAACATGAGTTGCGTCTACAAAACGAGTAGAATTGTTGCACTGAACCAATAACTCAGTAATATAACAAATGCACAGGAGTTAAAAGACCTGGGTTTCATTCTTCACTCACTGTAGTAAAAGTGTTTCTTATGTTATTTAATATATGTCTAGAAAGAGATGCTTCAGTGACGAAGAAAAAATTACAGTCGGCGGAATAAGATCGAATACACTAGATTAACAGAAAAAAAAATGTGGCAAAGAATCAAGCATTAAAATAGTTAAACGTTAGTTATGGAGAACGTGGAAAAAAGGAAACGAAGTGGATGGTAATTGCAAGAAATAGAAGAACAGGCAACATGAAAATTGGAAGAGGAAAAGTAGAACAAATATTTAGTTAGAAAGTATTTAGGAAATAGTATGAATGAAAATATATAATGTGAATAAGAAATAAAGGCGAGAGTAGAAATGGCGACAGAGACATTTACCAGCATAAAAAGATTCTTTTCTGTGTTCCGATGAACGAAAAATCAAGGAAAATATTGATTAAATGTTTATTATGCTGTATAGTGCTGATGGAGCTGATACCAAAGTGACGAAAGACCATTGGAAGCATTCGAGTACATGATTGTGGGGAAGAATTGGAAAATATCTGCTAAACATGGAAGATACGTAGCGCGGAAGTGCTGAAGAGATGAATAATACTTGAAACAGTAAAGAAAAGAAAAAGGGAATAGTTAGGATACTGTTTACGTAGGAATTGCGTATTGAGTAATGTAATTGGAGGTATAGTTATCGGCAAAAGTGGAAGAGTCAAAAGATGGATACTCTAAGACGAAGAGAAAAGCGCAAGGTCGAGATGCATGGAGAGGGTTTAACATGCCTTAAAGGACTTGTCGCTTTAGGCTGAACGCTACTGACATAGCAATTTTAACCTGACTTAAATGTGAATCAAACTTTCTTTGAGAAGGGTAACAACTTAATGCAAGCTTTAGAAAACAAGGTTTGTTCAAGGTTGAAACAAGCAGTCTAATTTACAAGAATCAAATCTGAAATAGCCTTAACTGGACATGACAGAAAAGAAAATAACACACTTCTTAAAAAGTAATATAATCTTTGACCTGGTCTGGAATCGAACCGCTGACAACTAACACACCGATCTGATACTCTAGCCACTACACCACTCACCCTAGTTTGCTTTGTAACCGCTATTTACACTTAGTTTATCAGATCGCAAGAAATGCTTTAGTAAAAAGGTGGAAGTTGGCGGAGAATAGCGGCAGTATTTCAAATATATTTCAAATTTAACAATCTTTCTCGGATAGCTGGTTATTCCAACAAGCTTGAATTAGGCTACTTATAACAACCAACAATAATGGTGTTCAAACAAACCACCAGTGTTGTCAACAACAAAGCTAAAAAACGCGCCACAGCAGCAGCAAACAATGGCTAGAACGCGCTAAATGAAAATTTGAAAGTCGCTTTAAAAAGGCGAAAACGATCGAGCGAGATCATAAGGTGATATAGACTTCTGAAAGTGTAGAAAAATGAATTGTAGAGGTTACAATTTCTATATAATTGACAGCAGAACTTACGCGACATGGCATCTTCCAAGACTCCAAACCTGCGTTATCCACAAATGTATGTTTCAAAACAGCAATGCCTGCACAAGGGATTCTCCAAAGAAAATAGGAGACTGGCAATAATTTTCCGAAACAGAAGTGGTCACCATAAGCTATTATGGAAAGGCGTTAAATTTGGCGCTAACAGGAAAAAAAAAGAGGCGTTAAAAGATAATTAAAAGCGCTAAATTGGCATCACTGCAAGCCACTTAAAGTTGTTCTAACAAGTTTCGTTCATGTTTATTTACCAAGTTCAACACAATTCAAATGTGATAAGCTCTAAGCAAGTGACTGATAGACTTGTTACAAGCTGCCATGCTATCTGGGTACTGACGACCATGATATATTACAGTATTAAGACCCCGTTCATCTACTGTTTATGTTATTCCATTATCCGTAATTCTAGTTCAAATTAATAACTAATGCTCAGGTGAGATTATAATATGTAGTACGCATCAATTACTACGATACTTTCCAGACATTATCATTACAGGCTTTGTGTCGTAATGCGTAAGGACTCTTTGAGTGGTGAGCAGGAATTGTGCCATGATTTTCAGTTTGGGTCGTGTAAAGCCAAAATTGACAAAGGGTAAGTCGAGTTTTGGGTTTCTATAGATTTTTACCGTAAACATTTCATGTTGGGGGAGTGTTCTCGTGAATTGAGAAGGGTGACACCCCTATTGCGGGGTCTGGCAGAGACACTGGTGGTGGGAGTTCAAGAGAAGTACTGACCTGATACATAAAATTAAAATAAAGAGTCATTATTGGCTACAGCAAACTGTATGGAGAGGTTTTATTGGTTTCGTACGTACGTGGACAAGTGCGTGGTTAGAAAGCAAACATTTGACCAAACTAAAAAGATAAATTCAACTGTTTTAACTTTTTCTTCATATTTAACTTGCTTAGAAGTCACTTCGTCTAAATGTAGTTAAAGTTATCCGTTGTCATTTCTCTTCCGTTTTTCTTTCACTGAAAACAGAGAGAAAAGTGAAGGATAAAGGAAATTAAGAAGTACTAAAAAATGAAAGAAAAAATGTCTGCCCTGTGACGTCACGTTGTTGAGCTAAGAAGAGCAGATGTTCGTTCAGCTATTTTGTCGTTGGGAAGGAAATAAGGACCGGAAAGGGAGGGGGTAAGGGCTCTTCCTTTCGTTATTCCATCTAACCCAAAACGCTTGGGAAGTTTTTAAGCTCCGCCTTCCGGATTTCAATCTCCATAACGCGGAAAATTGTGGTGCGATTTTAACTGCTTCATGTTATTAAGCGTACGTGTTTAATCACGCCTAGAGGTTCAAAAACTCTCCACCAGGATCGTTGAGGTCGACATTAACAATCCTTGGTTAGTAAGGTTTTTCAGTTTTAAAGAGAGACAGAGAGGGCAAATAAGACAGGGTGAAGGGGAGGGGATGCGGAGGAGTAATTGCCGTTTTCCAAAGATGTTTTTGGCGGGAATCGGGGTGTGTGTGTGTAGAGGTCGTTGTATGAAGCATGCCATCAGGACAGGAGTTGAGTGTTGAGATGAAATTTCCGTACTCAAGCATCTTCTCTTGATGTTGCTAACTCAGACTAGTTCAATCATTAGAAAGTCAAAAGGAATTTAATGAAGAAATATTGCCAAGTAAGATCATACAATCATTGTCAATTATTTGCAATTTATGAATGAGATTTGTTCGGCGAAAAATAGCAACAAAGATCTTAAGTCTTTGGCACCGTGTCACTTAATATTTCAAAGATTATATGTTTCTTTCATAGGTACCCAGACAATTTAATCTTTCTTCAATACTACGGTAAAACTAAAGATTGCATCTCAAATACTTTCCCACTCAGCCCTCGAGCCGATTCAGGTGTCCGAACGGTCTAGCGCGCTAGTCCGTCGAGTCAAGGATCGTGGGTTCTAATCCCGCCTCCGGCATGGATATGATTTTAACTGTGTTGTCCGTAGTTAGGAACAATCAGTTTAAATAGCTGTAACAGTTAAATCAGTTGGGTGGCGCATTCGGTTATGGTGCGTTTCAACTAAAAAAAAAAAGAAAGTAGTCCAGGCGGTATCGTCACGGATTTCGGAAAAGTAATGGGTAGGTATGCGGGTTCAAACCCCGTGGCCGACCATCCAAACTTTTCCCCCTCAGTTTCACTACGGAAATGCCAGGATGGCACCTTAAATAAGGCCATGGCAGATATCTTCTGCATTCCGAACTGAACAGAAGATGCCATAGAATATAATTTTATTGCGTTCAGAGACCAATACATTGGCTATTGCCATATGGTACAGAACATGTCAATTATTGATTACTAATATAGGCATATACTAATTTGATTACTAATACATTAATTGCTTATTTACATATACTTAAGACATAATTATTTATATGAAACCTTAGGTGAAAAAAAGACCAAAGAAACATTCTGCCATTTAGGCCTACCTGGAAGGCAGATACATTTTTCACATTTCTTCATTAGTACATTGATTTACATAAGATTTTTAAAAAAATACAGATTTGGTTGTTTACCTAGAAGCTGTATTAAGATCACTTTGTAAGTACTCGTCCACAGTGTAAAAGAAATGCTATAACAAGAGGTCACGCAATGATCTTTTGAACAGTGTGTGTTTAGTAATGTGTCTCGGCGGTCTGTTGAAAAGTTGTATTCCTTAATATGCAATTGATTTCGAAGCAACTGCTTGCTGTGATCTTGTTTCATTAACGTGGCTAACCGCAAAAGTGATCATGAAATCCAATCTACAGAATTAGAATGTGCCACTTCACTTTGACGTATCCCTCAGGGAATGAATATTAAACAGAAAATCTGTTAAAACGCAAATCGAACAACATGCATATCCTTGTAACAAAAAAGATTTTTGTATGAATTTGTTACATTTAAAAAAGTGAAAGTAAGTCCTTGGTACCTCTGTATATACTGGAGGTACATCTAGTGATCAAAATCAAAATCTCTCAGGAATAGCAACCAGTCCTTTGCATGCATTTACTTACGCAACGATTTTAAGCAGTGGTTAGATGTACGACCCATTGAAATGCACGGAATAATGTTGTAGGAATGTAGAGGGTTTATGCAAAATAAGCACGCGAGTAGTTTGATATTTTTAAAAAGAAAGAATGTAGGCGTATCGTAGATCGTGGTTTCTCCATGTGTACAGAGAGTTTGCTAGGCGAGGTGAAAAATAGATAAATTGAGTTTCGTAGACAAAAACTAATAGATTTTAAAGGTTTTAGGGTACATACATACATATATATACAGGGTGTCCCATTTTAATCAAACCACTATAATATTGCAAAGCACTGAACGAGAATACAAAATACCTTCCATGCACAATGGAGTGATGACACTTGCACAGTGTTGCCACCTATATACAAACTTTTTTTTCAAATGATATGAAGGTTCAATACTATCGGAGGTGATAGTATGAGTCATGATAAACGAAAAAGTTTATATGCACATGGGTCAAATTCTGCTACGTTTTGGAGATACTGTGATTCCAATTTGGAGCCCAAAATCAACACCTAACAACGGAGAGAAAATGAATAATTCTCAATAAATCAGAAACGACGCATTGAATGAAAATTTCCTTGCGGAAATTTGTTTGTAATAACATGGTGGATATCAGGATTGAAAACACGATGTCAGCATGTTGTCAGTGTTGCCAACCCAGTATAACGTTTAATTTTTTCAAATAGCTCTATGTTTTTTTTGTATTAGGTATTTGGCTTTCTCTAGTGATGATAAATAACATACGTAAATCACACATCGCATTGTTTCAAACCGTGGATGAATTACGTAGGAAATCCTACGGTATCCTAGGGAATTATATAGTTTGTATAAGATCGGGGAAATCTTTCTGTCCTATCCACAGTTTGCAGCACTGCGATGTTCTTTGCGTATGTTGTTTATCATCACTAGAGAAAGCCAAATATCTAATAATACAACATAGTGCTATTTGAAAAATTTAAACGTTATACTGGGTTGGCAACACTGACAACTTGATAACATCGTGTTTTCAATCCTGTTATCCACCATATTGTTACAAACTAATTTCCGCAAACGAAATTTTCTTTCAATGCGTCGTTTCTGATTTATTGAGAATTATTCATTTTCTCTCCGTTGTTAGGTGTTGATTTTGGGCTCCAAATTGGAATCACAGTATCTCCAAAACGTAGCAGAATTTGACCCATGTGCATATAAACTTTTTCGTTTATCATGACTCATACTATTGTACACGTCCTTTGTAAGACAATTTGGGAAAGAATTGTCCTACAAGGGAATTTGGTACAATGCCACGGTAAGGCAGAGGGTCATGGCACTTGGTGATGTTTTGTTACCTATGACTCGCCATTAGATGAGTAGGCCTACCTGAGAATACCTGTGGAAAAGAAATAGAAGAGCATACCACTGAACTGAAACGAACAAATCTTCTGCTAAGATGTATTTACAAACTGATTAAATTATTTACACAGCAACCAATACTTAGCTCCGT
>JAGDQP010048373.1:0-14768 GCA_022664845.1 Lepisma saccharinum
AACTCTATATAATACTTAATTAACTACAATACAAGCATCTACAGAGTCCGGATTTAGCATTATTCCCCTGTGCGATGCCAACATATTCTCGACCTACGGCGCAAAGTGGGGTGGGGTGATCAGTCCAACGCTCGATTGCCTTTACCTCCCAAGGTGCCCAGTACTACCAAAGACACACTGGTACTCAATTCGATAGAAGCCTGAGTGCACCTTTGAGCGCCAGGCATGGGAGTACCGAAGAAAAGTTTCCAGCGTCCTGGCTGGGATTTGAACCCGGACCGCCTGACTCGTAGTCAGACGCGCTACCGCCAGAGTTACGGCGATTCGGAAATAGCATTATTACTTAAATAAAATCTGATGAAAACTTACAAAAAAAATATCCACACTTATCGCACAATTTCTACCAAACCAAAAAACTGAAATACTGTGATAGCCAATCATATCATCTTAAGTAACTTACTGAACGCTAAATTTTAAATTAGCAGTAACCTTCTTGAGAAAATCGTTGTGATTTCATATTTTTATCACTTGAATATAATTTTCCCCTTGCATATTGTACTTTTATACTGCGTTATTCGGAGCTTCATACTGTAATATCCATTTCACACAGTTTAAACAACTCACTCACACACGTGAATTCATATTTTAATTCTGATATGAATGCGCAGTTTACTGTGCGCGTGGCCCTTAGTACACCTTAACAAAAACTGTAGATTCCGCTTTCAGAAGCTCGTAAGCTCCTTTACGATGTTAATAAAAATTCAAATAAACAAACTGTTAGTTTCTCTCTATATTTTGGAACGGAAACTTATCCCTTCTGTCTTGTTACGTTTTCTTTTAACACACGTTACATCCGCAAATACATTACTTTTCTTTTACAGGTAACTTTCCCCAGTTTTTTCTGTATAAGGGCCGATCACATCATATTTGCTGTCATATATTGTACGGATACTTTGAATACTTGAATCTACTATTCATATATTTCGGGAAAAATACTTAATATTGATGTCGAGCTTATGTCATTTGATTGCATGAAGCCTTTCTTTGCGCATGTTACAATTTATATTTTAAAACATATTTACGAAGCTTTAATCAACTGTGAAGGAGCTTGAGTCTCCTTCAGAGTAATTGTTGCAACTAATTTCTAAGGCTAAATTTGTTTCTGGGTTCACGTGTCGTGCCTAGCGTCAACGCGCGTGCGCATCTGACAACACAACAACCACCAAAGTAAGTTGGCACAGTCACGCCTTACCGGAAGGTAAGACAGGAGTTCAGAACAAGATTAAGAGCACCTGATACGATACGCAATCAGGTGCCTATATGTACTGATGGATGTAGCTAGCTTGGCACATCAGTCTCCACCTACACAGTTGCAGACTCGTTTCACTGCAACTTATTTCCTCCTGCTGCATTGAAAAGAGTTTGCAACTAAGGTAGAAACTTAACCGACGAGGTAGAGCAGTAGTGCTCGCCTTGTAATTGGGTGGTTCGGGAATAGATTCCCGGTGTCGGACATACTGACTGAAGATTCCCTTGGTCAACCAGGTAAATGCTGGGATGATACCTTGAATAAAGCTAGGGCTGATTCCTTCCAAAATCGTCCCCCTTGTTATTGTTGTTGTTTTATAGTGTTAAAATGGCCGAAATTGGGCTGTGTCTGGAGATTGTTAAACAAATAAACAGTGAAAGCACTAAGTGTCTATCCGAAAGGGATGCTCTTGACCTTACGCTTCAGGTGGCTACTGTGTTATCAAATATTACACACGCACGTTGTATCTCTTTTGGACCTTTAGTAACTCATGGTATCAACTACGAACGGCTGTACTCCCAACACACAGCATTAATCATACATGCTGTTGCTACACAAGACACAATTAATCGTTTTTGTAGATACCTATTTACACCCATCACCGTGAAATTGATGAAAAGTCTGAAACTGCCTGGTCAAGACAATCGGTCCATAGTATATTCGAATCTGGGTATTTCTAAATAGACGATCGATTAACCAAAGCCATAAATCTTTAAAAGTTGAAAAAAAAAAGGTACAGTAGGCGCTCTATAATCCGGTACGTTCGGAACCACGGCTGTGCCCGATTATCGAACATCACTATAGTTTCAACGGGAATACCAAAGAAAATTTAATACAGTACAGTACAATGATATTGAAAAGAAGTTGTACATGTAATAAGCTGCTCTATGGCAGGAAAAAAATATACACATGAGCGTGAACCAAAGCCCGAATCCACACGAAAAAATTCGAACGCGAGCAGCTTGATTGGTATCAGATTACAGAATGTGCCTGACCAAAGAATGCCGGATTAAAGAGTGTCTACTGTATTATAGCCTAAGGAAGCACGAACAGGCACTTTACGGATGTCTAGCGAAAAAAAAGCACTGTTGTGTGTTCAACTGAAGCAAGATAGTTCGAAATATAAATTCTTCCAAGATTATCAAACTTCTTGCTTCATTTTATTGATGCCTTATTTTGCACACACGTAGTTCAAATTCAAACTATTCAGAGGTAAATTCTGGACTGCACAGAACCACTGACCACCCTAATAAGGCTCTACACAACGTTGCAAGAAATGTTTAAAAGTTTACAAGTGTTCTTTTTTGCTTTCGACACGACCGTTACACTACTGACTAGTTTATATGCCATACTTAGCTTTCCTAAGGCCTTGAAGATTTTATCTTGTCTCTAAGTATACACTAGCATCCAGAGTTTAAAAAAATTATATTTCTATCCTTCATACTTACTTTCAAACATCTTGATTTTACAACTGTTCCTTATCATCACAAAACATGAGAACGAATAGTTATGGATGATCTCGGTGAGACTTGTAGACTCTTACCCAGGGTTGGAATGTTTAAAACAAAATATTTTGAACATTTGTTTTAAACGATGCTTTTTTTTAAGTCGTGTTTAAAACGTTAATTTTCTTCTTCCCCCCCCCCTTTTTTTTTTGAAATAATCATTATTTTTTAAGAGTACGAAAGGGTGCTTTTGCCAGTAAAACGTATGCAATTTGTTCCGTGTGAAAGCTAGTATCCAAAATAATCAGTATTATGGCGCCTACAGGTAGAGACATAAAATGAGTTATTATTATTTTTTTAAAGCTTGAAGCAGGAAACATTAATTTACTATCAATAACATGAAACAAGAAGTTTATATTTCAATTATTCCTTTTTTATTTATTATGAGAAACAGTCAGGAAAAGAAAAAAAGGTCATGGGCATGTAGGCTCTATTTGCTTTCATGATTATATTGTTTTATCTCCTTTATATGTTTATTAGGAAAGCGACAGTAGTGAGTAACTGTGAGGATTTGATAATAAGTTCTTATTCGGTGCTTGCAGTTTATATCGGGTTAATGTTGTAAATAAACCAAAAACTTTCGTTTTTTTTTTAAAATAAAACGTGAGCCTTTGTTTTCTTCAAAGCAGAATTTATAATACTGCTAAGGCCTCTTTAAGCAAGAATAGGTAATTAAGAGGAAATACAACATAAATTAAACCCTAGGTTAAAAATATTTTTTGGTATATGAGATATACCATACCTAAGATGTTGCCAACGTTTTAAGAATCATTTAAAAACTAATTCATCCATGCCGTATCTGCCCCAAACTTAGTTTAAACATGATTCGACACAATAGAAGAAAGTTTTGGGTGTCCTCGACCTCAGTCACCCCAGTTGTAAGCGTTCTCAGTCTATTTTAACATTCAACTTAATGAAATGACTGTATTAATACAAATCTACACGTGTGCATTGATTTACACTAAATTTAATATACATGTTTATTACGTACTGGGTCAGGTCATACAGGCACTCCAGGCACAGTAGTTTGTCAGGGTTACCAAACGATTAAAAATATTCATACTTGTTACTGTTGGACGTATTCGCATTGATTTACACAAAATTTGACATGTGCATTAGGTAGCGGGACAGTTCATGTGGCTACTTCCGGCGCCACAGTTATCTGTGTTACTAACCAATTTCAGAAAATAACTTTTTTAATTGCTTCCAGTCGTTGAACATATTAGGACCAAACTTTGTATTTACATACTAGGACGCGTCATAGAGGTACTTCAGGTCCCACAGTTGACTGTTTTCATTCAATTTTAAAAATTAAATATTTACTACTTCCATACAGTTCGACATATCCGCACCAAGCTTTGAGTACATATATTTGACACAATCGAAACATACTGTGGCTGTTCCCTATACCCAAGCACCCAGTTGTCAGCGTTGCCACCCTACTTTAAAATTCCATTTTTCACATGCCCCCACACTGTTAGGTGCCAACAGCTATCCCTATACTTTCAAAAAAGCTCTGGGGGAAACGCACGACGTGGCTACGTTATATGAGGGAGCAATTTCCAATGTTTTTATAGTGAAACACAATGTACTAGTAAACGCAAGCATATATCTCTGCCCTTGAATAGTAGCACGTTTTTTCTTGGGATTTTGAGCAAAAGATAATTGTTCTTGCGGACGGCCATTGTGATCAATAATAGATATCTTCCTTGAATAATACCGTAATTAGAAATCACGGATCACCTAAAGGATGTAAGTCACCAGATTTCGAATATGAATACGACAAGAAAATCAGCTCTTTAGGAAGGTCCTCGCCGAAGCGTTATAAGGACTCTTATTCAGAATATGAAAGGAGCAGCAGAGAAAGATGGTCTGTTGATAAGTTTCGAGATGGAAGGGAATCCCCAGCTCGTTCTTATTTCAGAAGTGATTCTCCCGAAATGTTTAGGCGTAATTGTACCGTAATTAGATATTAACGTATTGTATAGAGCATATTTCGTTAAGAATTCATAGTTTTTCAATTTACAGTAAAGATGTCTTCGAAGTTGTTTTTATCTCTAAGAACTTAAATTCCTATAATTAAATTTATTCTTCAGTTCCCTGGAGGTTTATTAGTATTTTATTACGAACTATACCAAATAACGTCAGTCCATATGTTCTTAGTTTCCTTATGTTTGTCAGGGTGAAGATATAGAAAGTATAGCAATGTGGCAATGAATGCATAATAATCCCATTATTTGCCTCGTAAGGCTGCAGGAAAGCAAAGTAATTGTAAATTGGGATGAATGTGTGAAAGCTTAACTTCAATCCTGCTGATTACATTGATTATCTACAGCGTAAAAAACGGCACTAAAAAAACATGAACTGCAAAAACTTTCAAAAGCTTCACAGAAAATAACTTTTTTTACAGCACTACGCACTCTGCTTCTTTGCTGTTCATTTATAGACTCATTATCAGTGGGTTGCACAGGAAGGAAAAACGATTTCATCTGGACACTCTTTATTAAAGTTAATTCTTCCGAAAATAACCGTAAAAGCGAAATGCAGACTGTGTAAATAGGAAATGGGAGATCTTGTTGCCCGAACGAGAGAACATTTCAAGAAGTGTAATTCTAATCCCGGCCAGCACACTGGAGGATTATCCTTCATTGTTCCCATGGCTGGCGCTCTGACAAGGAGACCGTCAACATTGTTATGCCGAAACCTACCCTCAAATTTTTCGTACGTATCGAATACACCAAAATAACACTCCACACAAAATTTGAGGTGCCAATTCAAAGTGAAAGTGGGCTAAAAAAAGTTGTCAAAAACCGGAAAATTTTGCTGCCATAATATGAATCAGGTTTGCTACACTGGAACAGAGTACTTGGTGGAGGGAAACGACCGCGCTCACTACTTGGAGAACGCAGGAACGAGTCGAGAGAAAAATGTCTGGGACGAGAAATGTACTCTGCAGTGGCCCTAATTTTTATTCTCTACTTTTGCGCTAAATTCTTGAAATGTACTTTTTTGTTACTTTCCTTTTCTAAAATCAAATCAGGAATTTTCTGAATGACTCAACCGCTTGTCATTTCTAAACTCCAAATTCAAGGAGTATGGATTTAAAAAAAAGGAAAGTATTATCTTTCATGTAGTGGTGGGGTAAAAAGAAAATGTAGCCAAATTTACTGTTGCAGCAATATGGATATGAACTGATGCAAATATAATTCTAGATTGCAGGGGCAGTTCCACACATTGGGGTGGGAATTTTTATCCTTGGAACTACTAGGACTAGAAAGGTGATTGAGGCGTCGTTGGAATGATCTCGGCAAGACGGGTTCAAACCTGTATCGTTGACACTGATAGCAGGGACGAATCCCGAGTTTCGGAGGGAGGATGATTTTCAACTATGGAACTACTAGGGCTAGGAAGGTATTTGAGGTGTCGTTGGAAAGGTCTCGGTAACACGAGTTTAAACCCGTATCATTCATCGGGATTGCAGGGGCTCTTCCAGAGGTAGGGAGGTCCAAGGGATAGAGGGGCAATTTATATCTTTAGGGCTAGGAAGATGATTGAGACGTCGTTGGAAAGGTCTCTGCAAGACGAGTTCAAACTCCTATCATTCATCCTGATTACAGTGTCGGATCCCGAGTTTCGGTGGGGGTATTTTCAACTTTGGAACTACTAGGGTAGTTTATGTATCATTGAAAAGGTCTCGGCGCAATTTTTCGAACGCCACATTGATAATATAAACAGGATGCTCGCTGCTTAATGCACAGTCGCTTGATTGAACTCTCCCTCACTTGTTTTTATTGTTTTTAATAAGGTACCTCCGAAACATCACAAACAATGTTACGTCTCTCGTCTTATCAGCGCTCCAACCAATAAGCTCCCATTACATTTGGCAGGTAGGTAGGAATTAGACTGTTTGATGTCAAAAGTAAAGACTATGGTACATTTTGCCGTTGGTGCTCTTCAGTAGTGGTAATATAGTGGGATTGCATTATCTATAGAATGTGGAACAAAGTGTTCTGCAGCTGGCACAGCAAGTGTTCGAAGAAAGAGGCTGAAAACTTGTGTAACATGTAATACTATAGATACAACAGGCTACACGCAAGTAAGTTAATCTAAAATTGTGCTTTTATATTGCATTATTCCAGTTGGGAATAAAGAACTCCAAATTATAGACGGTTATTTTAGAACTGCTATTTGAAGTATTAGTTTCAAGGACTGATTTTCAATCAGTCATGCGTTGCTTGCGATTTGGGTGAGTAGCCAATTGAAAAACGTTTTATTGCATGTTTTCTTGTAAGGTAAATGTAACAATTTCTTCAATTGGCTACTCGCCCAAATCGCTAGCAAAGCAAGTAACGTAAGAAAGAATGTACATGAACCCTAACATATTTGTACATAACAGCTACTGTTATAACTGTTACGGAAAATAGCACTAATGCCCATCCCTACTCCACCTGCAATTATTTTTTTTTTATTATATATATATATATCTACAAGCAGCGCTGTTCAACTCATGGAGAAACACTTCCGGTACGAATAGCCCACTCTCGCGTAGCTTGAACTATAAGTAGCAGCGAGAAACGCTCAATCCGACAGATGCAAATTGGTCTTGTGGTCAAGGCGATGAGAAGCTGATCCAAAGGTCCCGGGTTCGAACCCTGGTGTCAACTTTTTTCAAGAAAATTAAAGTTTTTATTTCGTTTTTTATGTAAATACACAAAAGGAAATTTAATAAAATTTGTGATTTATAATTTTAAAAACTAGGATGTATATAAACCCCTCCGGGGCAGGATGCAAATCGAGCGATAGCGAGGTGTGCACGGGGGAAGGGTGCGTCCGAAGGGAGCTGGACGGCCTTAGACGCGGGAGGCGCAGCCCCCAGTTAGTGGTGGGCATACGCAAAAGTAGTGCCATACCGGAAGCGTTTCCAAGTGGGCTCTCCGCAGCTCTGCACCCAGTTCTGAAAAAAATCCTGTACTCCACCTGGCACTCGGCCAGCGTAGCCAACTAGATTAATATTATGGCATCAAAATTTTCAGTTTTTGACTTGGCCCAGTTGCACTTTGAATTGGCATCTCAAATTTTGTGTGGAGTGTTATTTTAGTATAATCAACACGCACGAAAAAATAGAGGGTAGGTTTCGGCATGACAATGTTGACGGTCTCCTTGTGAGATATACTCAGCCTCCTATCAAACTGAGTATCACAGTGTCCTTGGTATGCCTGGGCTCTTTGGGAGGTAAATGCAGCCGAGCGTGGGACTGACCACCCCACCTCACTTCGTGCCGTTGGTCGAGAATATGTGGAGACTGACCACCTCCACACACACACACACCCATGCCACTTGCACGACGCGTGCACATTGCATAGGGTATAGATTTCCCTTTTTCCTTTTATATAATAAATAGCTTTGTCATTGAATTTTAGTAAATAGCAAATTTCATCAAATTTAGTAAAACAGAATTTACAATTTCCAGTAAATGCTTATGAATAGACCGGAAGCGTGACTGAAACGTTATAGAAGCTATTGCAGATGGAGTACCTATCATAACCCTTACCATTTTTTTTTTATTTTTAAGAAAATGTTTAAAACGTTTTAACGTTTTAAATGTTTTAAACGCTGTTATTTTGCAGTCTATAAAAAACGTATTTAAAACAAAAAACACGTTTTAAACAAATGTTATTTTTTTTTAATGTTTTTTCCAACCCTGCTCTTACCTTGCCTTACGTTGCTTTACTTCCCTGGACTTTTCTAAGGACAAGCTATCGTAATTATTACTGGCAGATCTCGAAGAGGATTCACAGCCTAGGGAACTCGGGTTGTTTTCTTCATGCATACTCAGTTGTATAGCTGCACCTATCCCCTGCTGCATTGAAGAAATCCAAGCTTGATACATCTCATCAGAATCAGCCTGAAGCATGTGACTCCTATCATTAAACAATACATAATACGATTAAAATTGTTACAGTACATACCTTGTACAAATTTGAAACTGAAGAATAACATGCTTATCTGAAAGAACATTTGGAGTTCAGAAAGATAACACAAAAAACTTAACAAATTACTGTACCGATTAGAAGAACTTGGGCACCTCTTACAGCGAACAGTTAGCATATTTCGAGAGTTAGCGTTCGCGCAAAACTCTCATTTTCGGATTTAATGTTTTTCACTCAAAATATTTAGGTGTTTAGGTTGAATTCAGACTACAAAACCAACGATATAAATTTCATAAGTTGTCATTTTCGTGTTCCTTCTTCTCAGAATGGTACCTACACAGGATCCGAACCACGAACGAGTTTGTAACGGATCCACAGACCAACGTAAGATGCCACTCGCCGCCAGAGCAGCCTTTTCTCACCATTCCATAACTGGATTACAGGACTTCGCCGGAGAAAAACTCGAAACTCTTATATAAGAAGACAGTGAGCTAACGATGCTTGCTTGAAGATGCAGAGGCGTGTTTATACTTTGTTATATTCCTTAACTCCAAACATATCTTTCTTCACTCTTAAATTCAAGCGATGCCACTGGAGAAAGTTTGCTAGTTACTACTTACAGAATAACTAAATTCATACATAAGACTAACGTGCGATTATCATCAACGGGTGAATGACGCGAACTACGTATCACTATTGGGAAGGTAGTTCGGATTCAAATCCTGCACACACCGACCATTCTGACTTAGGCACCGAGCCACCGTAGCTCAGTAGTAGAATGTTGGCGTAGCATTCGGGAGATCGTTAGTTCAATTCCAGCGGCCGACCATCCTGAGTGGAGTTTTTCCAGAATCTTTCCTCAGTCACACCAGGCAAATGCCGGGATGGCGCCATTAGAATAGGCCCTGGTCGAAACCTTCCCTCTCCCCTATCCCGGCCTAAGCCTTAGTTGCCTAAAGGCCATAAATTCAACTCAAATTCTGACTTAGATTTACCGGTCACACCAGGCGAATGCCAGAAAGATACCTTTAAATAAGATCAGTGCTGCCACCTTTCTCCTCTTTTCCTGGAATGCGTAAGTTATTGACAAACTTGCTGTGGTTTCAGATAATACATACAACTCATAAAAAAATGTAACGAGCAACTAGTGGCTATTTTTATTAACACTGAAGCAACGAACCTTCATTAATTTAAAATATACTTTATCTTAATCCTAAGATATATAGAAAAAGAACTGTCCATACACTTTGGCTTGAGAAAGACAATATTCTTGGACTGATATAGAACTTCAGTACAACATAAATATACGGAAATAAAACCAATCAATCCAGTTTCATAGTACTGCCTATAATGATTTGAATGTTACTAATACTATACATGTTACTAAATAATATACATGTCGAATGTGCGCTGGCACATACAGCAGTTACGTGGGGAATCATTTTGAACGAGGATTTTGTCATCAATCTACCAAACAGCATGGTTTTAAACTACGATATGAAGTACTTTGTAATATCCATTTACATATGTTTTGTTTCTACCCTGTTAACCACTTCCCGAGGACGAAAGTAAATTACTTTCGAGAGTTTAATCTAGCTTAACAAATGTAAGCAACACAAACCGAACGTTTCTGCACGTAATTCAAGTCACATATTTATATAGAAGAAGTACAATCTAAAAGCCTTTAAAAAGTCATAAGATATACTTCGGATAAAAAAATATAACGATAGATGCACAATTTACTAAATTCGAAAACAAAATACACAAACTTAACGTACGTATCACGTGATCTGCTTATCACGGTTACTGGTTCGGTGTTGCAATAGCATGCAACTACACATTCAGAAATACTTTCCACATCACTTTCTATCAACTGAAGTAACATATAATACAATCCGAATAGTCTTCACTTTAATCTCGATACACATGACTACACATCAGCGACATATAAGAATACTCACTTAGAAGGCGAAAGTACTTCGAAACAGAATCTTCTATCCCCTTCTGTTACTGGCTTAACTGTGCACAGCCTCAGATCTTCTTCCATCACAGTCACAGAATCTTCACCTATCCAAGCAAAGTAAAATGCTCTTACTATAAATGCTAAATTATCATTCACTTTGCAAACGTCGCATTAGAAAGCGAGAACAACATTTTTAAACGAAAAAAAAAAAAGTTAACATTTCGTCGCGTGAGAATTGTTTTATTCTATGTCACCAAAAATCGAAAATTGACTTTTTACTGGAAATGTGTTCTATGCCACCTATATTTTCAATATCCAGTAAGAGTTCTGATCAATTCCTGCAGAAAATATTAAAACCTGACAGAAAAAATCGTTCTATTTTATTCTAAGTCACTGCCTAATAGCCTGCCCGTAACTATAGTGTTATTCTATGTCATTGGACTTCGTATTTGTGTAATTTTTGTTTTATTCTACGTCGTTTTCTAAGCAGTTTCTCTCTACATGTCACGTGACAAGATGGTTGCCACCAGTACTTTTTACAGAAAAAAGTCGTGAGAGAAACTGCTTAGAAATTTGTTATTGGAAACGTACATGATTCTAATAAGTGAAGGTTTCATTATTACTGTTTTTGTCAAACGAAGTATGTCCTTTAGTGTAGTACCTTGTAGATACAACGAAGAGTATTAGGTCTATTAGGATAATGAAACTTTTCACGTACTATGACCAGAGAATGTGTTTGGAGGATGTTTCAAATATTTCTGATTTGGACACAGTCGATGACAGAGATGTGGACCTTAACTATGTCCATAGTGGTAGCAACGACGATGATGATGATCACCCTGTTGGATCTTCTAACAGCAGCCAGAAGTAGGCATCATGTGTGCTTGTTACAGAAGAATATGCTCACTTGGAAGAAATTAATTACACCCTGTGGTCAAACTCTTGTGTACCACAGAATAAATACAGCTTGATGACTACTGATCTGCGTTAATTCTTGCTTCAGAATAAGAAGGTAAAATCCATCTGCCAGAAATTCCAAGAACCAGGCCAGTCCAGTGTGCAAGAAGTAGACACGCTCCATAATATAATTGAAAATGAAGTTAAACACAAGGAAATCTGGAGCCCATTAAGTCTGATTAGGATTCTTCTTTCCAGATCAATCGACCCAGAGAACCCGTTTACAGGTATTCAGTTAAAACCTTTTTTTTTTTTATTCATTTATTTATTTCAAAGAAGAGTCTCAAGGGTACACGTACAAGAATGATCTGTTCGCTCAATTAAACCACATCTACTGTGAAGCGGGAGTACCTACAGTGAAGTACAAAAAAGCTGTAATTTTCATGCACACTGTTAACTGCCGATTGTTACCCAAGTGAACAGTTTACTTTCAACGAGCAAAATAATCTGGACAAACCAATCAAAGCTACTCCAGCACCAGAAAGATAATACCAAGGACATCAAAAAAACTGTTTCACTTTATGCCACAAGCTGACAAAACATTTTACAACACTATTTTCAAGCGAGTCATAGAATTTTGTTCATTTTTCTTTGTTTTTTCAACAAGACAAGACAGTGCTTAACTTTATTTTCTTGATACTGAACAGATATCCTGTCAAAACTCTTTGTTTTAGTGTCTTTGTACAGATGAATGGTGATTAAAAAGAAAAAAATAGTCCTATGGTGCCTGCGAAGGCTGACATGCATTTTCCTGCTTCTATTCATGAATACTTAACTCTAAAGGAAAACAAAGAACTTGAAATTCTGAATATTATGCACACTTTGACAATATTTTCGTTAATACTCAAATACAATGGTGTTTTTGTATGACATAGAATAATTTTCGAAACAAACTCAACCTGCGTTTCCATAAAATTATTCTAGGTCAATTCTTTTGTTACTACAATTTCTCTGCAATTATACAAGTCCGGATTTCATTTTCTTAAGGAAATTATACTACAATGGATGTACTTTCATACTATATCAGCAATGTTTTATAATTCTGAACGGTTTTGCGACAGTCGAAGAAATAAACTTCAAATCACTCTCCTGAGAGAAAAAAAAAAAAGAAGTTGACATAGAATAAAACAACTCTCACGCGACAATTTGCATAATGTATTGAAACTCTGTTAAAGTGTAAAACAACTAAATGTAACTACTTTATTTCCCCAACATCCTCATGTTGGTATATGCATATCAAAATTTGTTGCTAAATTGACTGGGCATAGAACTCACATCTTAATAACACTTACACTCCACATCAGGCTAAGTTGAGAACAAACAAGAAGGAATGCTATACAGCTGGAATTGGGCAGTGCCATGTTGCCATTAGTACTATCTTGTGGAGGAACTAACGAACATTGTGATTAGAAGAATGCTGTAGCCACAAGTAGTTCCGCAATAGCGCGCCGCTAGTGCCCAAGCTTATTAATGTCTGATTTAGGAAGCTTCTGAGTCTTCTGAAGCTTATGAGTCTGATTTAGGAAAGCTTCACCTTATTTCGTGGCTGTTCTGATTATTTTCCTGTTTCTGAATAGCAAACAGACTATTGACAATAATTTAAAATACCACCAATCTGCCTTCTACGCTATTCTGTAACAAACCATAGCAATTTACAGTCTTTCCTTTAGTTCACAATGGTTTGTGGTATCCTCAAATCTTGCAATGTTAATTTAGCTCATTTCACGTCGTCATAAAATGATGGAAATTTTCACAGCGACGTAAGTCATTTGACAATACTTTCATGTATTTCTATATTTTAAAAGGATATTTTAATATTACCCATAAATACTAGCCTACAACGCTGTGGCGTTAGACTGGATGCAGAACACCTTAGGATTTGGGTTAAAAAATAATAAAAACTTTTTGAAGATATGCTTTTCTTAAGCAAACAATTCGTACTAAAAAGTAAAAAAATAATTTTGTTTATGCATGACAAATAGAAAAGCATGGGGACGCGCTCTCATATACAGTCACTTTATAAATTCTTCAAATAGCGTGTCCTATGTTTTTCTCTATAGTCATGCATAAACAAAATTATTTTTTACTTTTTAGTACGAATTGTTTAAGAAAAGCATGTCTTTACAAAAGTTTTATTATTATTATTATTATTATTATTATTTTACTTGAACTTACATATAGTTTTAAAATCTTGTAACATAATTCTTTGATTTCTTTTATTGTAGAAAAGGCCTTCCCAACCTTTGGACAAGTGGTTAGTGTGGTTTCGAATTCTGTCTAGGCCGGCAATCCTGATCGGAGTTTTTCAGAGATTTTCCTGTCTCGCCAAATGAGTGTAAAGACGATTCATGCTTTAGCTGCCACCTTTCTCCACTCCTTTCCCCGGTTGTTTTACTTGCATCGCAGCTTCAGTATGACATTGCCGTCAATAAAACAGGTACTTACTTCTGTTGGTCTTATAACATACCCAATACTTGACAGAATAGCATATCATGAGAGAATGGTAGAATTTACACTATCAATAAAATTTTCTCCCCTTTCCCGGCAAACTGTCGCTGGGGGAAAAAGTTCGTTAAAAAAACCTTTAGTGGAGAGGAGATTCTCGTTCCCCGCGATTTCGTACCCTGGGTTCGTCCTGGATTTTCTCGCTGTTTCTTGTACGTGAATGTTAGGATGGTGGTTTAAATGAAGACCCAGTCCGTTTTCTTCCCCATCCTCTTCCAAAGTGCGTTCGCGGGTGGGACATTGGTTCAAACCTGAGACGGTCTAAGCCTCATAATTAAAGTAGAAGTGGGAAAGAAACAGGTTTTAGTATATTCTGCCTAACGTGAACAAATATTTTATGACTAAATCAGTCAAATTACAACTTCCTCCGTTGCTCTACTAAGAAGTTAATATAGAAGGAAGCTTTAACTTTTACAATCACTGGACAATGCAGTATGGCACGCTTCCTACATTGGAAAAGAACCCAGAAATCAACACTAATAACCCTGTTTTGAGTCACATGATGACTTTCTATTCGTTATCTTCTAAAGTCGACTTCAAGTATAAGTTATCACCGATACGACAAGCTTCTGTCAATACAGTACTTTCCTCGTGTCCAA
>JAGDQP010048374.1:407-14768 GCA_022664845.1 Lepisma saccharinum
TCATGAGATCTGAACGATTTTTTCTGTTTCTAAAGAAGAGGCATTCATATAGCCTTGAATTCTTATAGCCTGGGGCTTACACAAGATTTAATTAGCCACCCTAGAATCAAATTCTAGGTTATAGTTCAGAAATAGACAAATATAACATTGTAACGTAGAATGAAAAGGAAAATAGCAGCCCTCACCGCGTAATAGTTACAGTGACGGACTATAAAGCGCAAAGGTCACAGGTTTGGTTCCACAATGCATATTATACCAAACAGAAAAGTGCTACAATTCAAATAGTATATTTCGAGCACGTGTTTACAACAAAGCTTTCTCCTTTTGGTACAGTATATTTAGTATGGGCAATTTATGATACATCTGAAGAAGACCTAGCCACTAGAACTAAACATTCGATAGATAAATAGATAAAATGAATTGTATGGGAGGTAACAGCACTATGGCTTACGCCTGTCCCGATAACTACAAACTCGAGGTAATGGAAAAACTGTAGAAATAGATACATGAAAAGTCTAAAAGTAACTAAAAGCAAGAATAGTTAATCGTATTCTCCCGTGTATACGACTAAGCTCCAACAATTAAGTTTTCCCCTACTTTTAGAAGAAAAAAATATATTCTCGTGTATAAACCGCACCATTTATCTTTGCCTAGTTATAGAAAAATATCATAGTGTATAAGCAGCATGATTTTGACTTACTAATGACTCGCTAATAAGCATGACTTACTAATTTATAAAACTTATCTTCATAAAAGCAGCACAAAATTAAAGGAAGACAAACAAACTCAACCAGGCAGCACAGATATTCCAGGAATAACCCACTTATATCCTCAATATGCGTAGAATATCCGAGAACATTTGGTTACAAATAAGAATAACCCTAGGCGCATGCTTCTGAGAATACAAATTTGAATTTCTGGTATATTCCTAGAATATTCTGAGAATGCCCCGAAAGGACAAACAAACATATTATATAATACTCCTAAAATACCTCAGAATATGCACTCATCTTGGACAATCACACATATTCGTAGAATATTTTTGGGATATCCTACAGACAAACCAAGAATATCCCAGGGACATCCTAAGGATACTCTCACATCCTAACAAAGAGGTTATTCGTAACATGACAGTAGAATAAGCCTATACTTATGCGATATGAAGGATGGACCAACAACATTTATTGAATGTATTTAGATTTCCTTTTCATCGACCCTAATGCCAAGTATAACGCAGTATTTCGTATCCTAGTAGTGCCCATACATGTATCTTTTTTCATACGTGTGTACAAACCGTATGAAATAAATAAAAATGGGGCAAGCACATTGCATGAAGTAAAACACTACATTCAATTTCATTCTTATCATTAAGTGTTCCTTAGATCATTTTATTCAATACTAATTACATCATTAAGACAAGAGATACGTTAAGAATTCAAAAATGTAGCTTTTAATGATTGTGTCGGATCAAATGAGTCATTTATATTCATGAATACTGGTTCAACAAGTTCTATTAATGGGTATAGAATGTGTGTTTTTGTGCTTGCATTGATTAAAAAGAAGAAGAAGAAGAAAACGCACTAGCAAGTCTATGAGGCGCTAGCAACAGATTAATGGTTTACTGAATGGCCAGGAAGATTCAAATCTTCTTTTTTATAGTTCATGGGAAGATTGGTGGTAATAGATGACTTTGTTTAACCTTGTAAATGCCAAAGAAAAAGAGAATTATTGTAGATCGTCATATGATATAGCATTACATGACGGTCTACGCAGAGATTTTCAAATGAAAAACTATTTCCCTTTACGGACTTGCTAATAGCCTACATGTCATCGTTTCACATTTGAAATTTCGATTAGATTATCAACTTTTAATTATTACAATACCATTAAAAAACACACACAAACTTAAGCTACGATGCTAGTTATCATAAGAGCTTTTAATGAGGAAATATCACTACGAATTCTTTATATTGAATTGTCTAGCTAGAAGTGACGTATTTGTTCTAAGTAAAGTACTTAGGGTCAGTTCTACAATCGACCGCTAAACTTCTAGTCAGCGCTAAGTTGAGGCCAACTCTCATTTTACGTACTCTCATTGGCCAAAATCAGACTTGGCCTTAACTTAGCGCTGACTAGAACGTTAGCGGTCGATTGTAGAACTGACCCTTAATCTACAGAGTGGCCGAAAAGTCACTGTATCCCTAATATGGGTCATAAAATACAGGGTTTTCGACGAGGCGTGGGAACAATTTTTAGAATAGGAATACCTCAGCCGAAACAAGATAAAAGGTTCAAGCGAACATGGGTGGAAATCCGCTTTATTTCCAAGGTACAGGAAGTTGAAATTCCTTACGATGACAAGTAAAATGAAAAAGACTAAATCAATCACGAAAGATAAATTGCGCTGTTTTTTAAAAGTTGATTTATGAGAAGATAACAGGTCTAATAAGTTAAAATTTCATGTTATTGGGTTCGCAGTTTGCCAATCTGCTATTTGTTACGACGCAAATCCACACTATTGGATCAATATGCACTTTTTTTTTTCACGTCTAACTAATCTCAGAATAGGCAGAACGTAAGACTATGTCTGGCCCAAAAATTCTTACTCCCGATAAGGATTTTGAGTTCCACGATGCTATTATTTGATCTTAAGTTACATATCCTCATTCCTTATGCAATCGACGGCATACATATGACATCTGGGTTGCATTTAATAAAGGATAATATTTGTTTAACTTTCCATCACACGGCAATGGCCGAGTCATCAGTAGGCTTCAAATCAAATGGTCGAGAGCCAAAAGTTATGGTTCATACCTTTATCTATCGCAGTTTCCCCGATAGCAAAGTAAACTTGGCATAGCCTGACATGCAAAGGAAATAAGCATCCATTAAGTTTGACAAGAGAAGTGAATAAGCTCCCATTAAGCTTGACATGTCTGTCAACTGAATAAGTTTCCATTAAGTTTGACGTGCCAACTGAATAGCTTCCATTAAGCCTGACATGTCAACTGAATAAGCTTCCATTAAGCTTGACATGTCAACTGAATAAGCTTCCATTAAACTTGACATGTCAACTGAATAAGCTTCCATTAAGCTTGACATGTCAACTGAATAAGCTTTCATTAAGCTTGACATATCAAGTGAATAACCTTGATTTAAGTTTTACATAGGAAGTGAATAAGCTTACGTTAAGCTTGTCATGACTCTTTGACTGCTGCAATCAAGCTTAGATAAACCTACGGAGCCAGTTCGCAGCGAGTTTGTCACATCAAGTTTGCAGTAAGTTCAAGTGAACCAAAATCGAGGCAAAAGAATTTTGAAAAAATAGGCTTGTTGTTCCAAGTGAATATAAGTCAGTCAATGTCAAGTTTGAAATAAATTTGTAGTACAGAGTTAATTTGCAAGTCAAAATCAAACTACACCAAATCTGATATAAACTACCATGCTATCTAGGCTGTTCTGTCAAATGATAAATGAATGATTTCGAAAAAAGAACGTCATTCAAGTTAAAATCGCTTTCTTTTTTATTTCTCTGAAACTTTGTTGTATCTATGGTCCCATTTCGTACGTTAGAAAATAATACTCCAAGTAGATACTTTCCTTGTTATCTACTTACATAAGGAAAGAAAGGAAAAAGAAGACTGGGCATTTATACAGATATCTCTAATACAATATGTACTTCTCGCCTATGATGATGGAGTCATTTGTTTTTGAGATAAAAATAAATCAATATGCTTTAATTCTTGGCCATCGGCTTATCAGAAAATGTTTGACAAATGGCGTCTCCATTCTGAAGTCAACATTGAAAAAACCTTAAAGTGAAACACTTCAACAGCTGTCCTTAAACATATCATCTTTCTTTGCTTTTCCTTCTGCTACTAGCATAAAAGCCCTTGACCTTTCTGTTGATATCAGCTTGAATGCATGAAAATAACGATATTCACTGAATTATAAATTACATGTATACAAGAAAAAAGAAATAAAAGAATCCTTTCCTCATTTGTAAATATAAATGCCTTTCTTCATAATTTATTTCCTGGTTATAAAACACTTCTAAGATTGCAGGAATGTTAATTTTCCTTTCTTTCCAGTTTCTTCATGAATTATTGAACCTGTTTTTACATGAAGTCAATGACGTTATCAAGACGGAGGGAAGGATTTCTCTTCCCTCCCACCCCATCATTGCAACTTCAATATAAAGTCAACTCGAGTTTCTGTGTAATATTAAAGTACAAAATACAGGGTGTTTCAAAATGATCGGATATCGAAGATGATTATTGACTCATTACTCATTAGTTCCAAGTTCCAACAAAGACTCTCAAAATGAATATTAGTCCCTTAGTGCTTCATGTGACTTCGTGTAGTGACACGAACGACATCAAAGTGACAATTCCTGCCATAGCCTCTATAGCATGCCCTTTGTCACCGACATAAGGCAGCAACGACGCGAGTTTTCAGTCCATCCAGAGTTGCTAGCAACACAGCATCCTTAATGTAACCCAAGAGGGAAAAAACACATGCAAGGCGTTAGATCAGGTGACCTAGTAGATCATGCTGTAACTTCACTCCGACGCTTTGCAACCTACAACACACAAAACGCGTTTTCCCGCTTCGTTGTCATTTTCTCACAGAGATCCGGGAGAAGATGATTTGAATTTTAGTTTATTAATGGTTTTCAGGCATCTTTGGATCAGGCCGGGATATACTCACGAAGGAAGGAGTCGGCCAGGGTCTTAGTCAAGATGTCATTCGCCTGGTGAAATTAGGGAAACCCTGAAAAACCTCAGACGGATGATCGGCCGTGAGGTTCGAAGCCACGTGCCTACTGTTTCAAATCCACGTGCCTACACATTGCCAATCCAAATCCCGCGACGTTACCATCTGGACGTCAGGTGTAGGTAAATAAATGATTTTGAAACTTTTAGCTCGCCTTCTTGACTTAGGATTTTCCAAAGTTCTTCCTCAGTCATACTAGGAAATTGTCGAGAAATTGGTACCTTCTAATTAGGTACCCTGGTCGACTACCTTCCAACATCTACTCCCCCACCCTATCCCGATCTCAGCCAGAAATGCTTAAAGGCGATAAATTAAATTCAATAAAGTACATATAAAATAACTGGCTTTTGCTATTAAGAATTGGTCCAATACATTTAGAACGTCACCTGTTCTAGGGAAACTTGTAATTTGTCTTGGAATTATACGATTATATGAAGCATGATAAATAAATGGAACCGTTTAAGGTCACACTCGTTGTCGGAACATACAGTTTAGAATTTCACAGTTTATAATAGTTGTTAATCATAATTATTATTAATTCTAATATTATGAACAAAACTAGAACCCTGAATTCAATACAAGGATGCTATAGAACAGAAGATGAGATTGAAGGGAAAACATTTACATCTTAAAATTTTAGTTCTTTGCTTGTTCATGCAGGTCACGATGTTATTTAGGGTGGGCTGATTGCTTTCTCCTTGGTTTAGGGCTCTTCTTCAGAATTTTGGGGAGGTATTTTGTTTTCCTTAATCGTGGCCCATGTTCTTTTTCTTTTACGCAGGAGAAGAAGGAAAAAGAGTTGACCGTTCAGGGATAAGAGGTCAAACTTAAAAGGTCACCTTAAAAGGTGGTGGTGTGTGGTATTCGGACCAGAATAAGGATGGGATGTTCCGCTCTACAAAAAGAAGCTTCTTCGTATTTTGTTTTTGTGTCTAACATCTTTTTAGCTCTTGTCAAAGCTTCTTTGCTCGTATAGTTTCTTAAAATGTTCTGCTTTCGACCGTAGCTAAGTATTAAATGGATCTATGATGTAAATCACACATACACACACGCCCCCGTAAGTCTAAAACCACTCCGAAAGGGAATGCTTGCAAAGAAAATATGAGGTGATATCCCTATGTTTATGGATCCGAACAGTGATCACACATTATGCATACGTATTATGGTTAAAAAGGATTATGTGTGACTGATTAGGTGGTTCTTGGGGGTAGCAAATACATCAGCCCTTTCGCTAAGAAATGGCGGTTAATTCTTTCCAAAATCTTCGTACATGAGAATTGAAAATCCATACTTTATACAAGGTTTTTAGCTTAGAGAATTCTGACATAGCTCTTAAAATAATATTGAACTTGAAACAGATAAATTATATGATGAAAAAAAAGCATGACAAAAGTTTAAATCTACGTTAGGTATCGATTTCAACTAATTATAGTAATTAACATTATATTACGGTTGTAGCACATAAAACTCTAATATCTACGTGTTACCGAGCGACCGTATCTCATTTGCTAGATTGTTGGCTTAGCGTTCGGGAGGTCCTAGGTTCGTTACCAGCAGTCGACTATTCTCACTGACGTTTTCCCCAGGGTTTTTCATTAATCATACCAGAAAACGTTGGGATGGTACATTTAACTTTACCTTCTGCCATCTTTCCATTCCGGTCTGAGCCATAGATATCTAAAGACCAGAAATAAAATTCAATTCGAATACGTGGTTTTTGAATTTGAACCCCGTTTCTCTGTTAGAACATCTCTTCAGACCGAAAACATGTTTCTTTACTTTCTATACAACTCATTCTTCGAGAGTTCCTTGTGACAGTTATCGAAATCACTAGCCAAAATGTTTAAAGTTTTCTTATCAATTCTAGTAACGGGCAGGCACAAATTTTCATCCTCTTCCTTATCTTGACTTTGATGTAGATGCAAATATGCCTCATTGGTTGTTGGTGGTGAATCACTGGCTGGTGATTCGGCGAAACGAACAAGTCACAGAGTCCTGACTTTCAAATAACTTTTTGATCCATTATACAACTGGAAAATAAATGTGAACGGGCTCCATAAAAAGTCATTTATAGGCATGAAACCTGAAGTAAGCGTTATTACCCAAAATAGGCACTTACAAGGGACCATTACGATTTTGTGATTCATTTCTTTAAAAAATGCCTAGTACCATTCGATACGACATCCAAAGAAACTCCAGAAACAGAGATTTTATCTGAGGAACTTAAAGAAAGATGGAGAAAATTCGCTTCAAAGTTCGAAGAGACGCCTCCGCTCCGGCACGAGAAAAGTGTAACGAAGAGGCACTATAACATGTGAAGGGTCCACAGAAAGAAACGCCAAACTCCAATTGGAATGATTTTGAGAAAAAAAAATGAAATCTAATGGTTAACGAGTAATACTAAAGCACTCTGTATATTGAATTTTCACGTGGTTATTTCTCGGTAATAATTATGTGACGTTCTTCCCGAGATGGGTGCAGAGTAAGTATAAAGTTCGCTATTTAGAATTTAGATGGCATTGTTATCAAAATTTTCGTAAATAGTGGAGTTTGACGTTTCTTTCCGTGGACCCTTCATATTATTTATTCCCTACAGCGTCAGCGAAGGTCGAAATTGAGCCCTATGAGCAAATTCGCTCTCCATCATAACACAACTGATTATTTCCTCGCTATTTGACTAGTGTGGCCAGTTACAAATCGCTGCTCTTAACGCTGTGCTTCTAAATTTTACATGAACCTATACGTGCTGTACATTTTACTAACTGAAAAATAACAGCGGCTTTCACAAGCTCTCCGCGCTGGATGTTTCCGAAAGGAACAAGGTATACGAATATTTATTTTTCTCTTCTAACGACAGTGTACGACGAGGGCGAGGAGGCGAAAAAACTAAAAATAATGGACTCTCCACCTGCGACTGTTCATCATCCCGTCAATTAGTTCCCCATGATTGGCAACACCATCCTTCGTCCTCAAATATTACTACACCGACTCAAAAGCAACTAAAAACTACAGAGAAACATGAAAAAGGGTTTTCTTTCTTTCTTTTTTTTAGTATTCTCTGTTTTGTCGGTGTATCACTTTGATTCTATGAAAGCAGAAGGCGACATTGCCTTAGAAAAAATAGCGAAAACGTTATCTAAAGATAGATTGAAATATATTATCATCATCATCATATTCAGCCATTTTCTATCCACTCCTGCCATTTTCTATACCCCTTTTCTTTCCACATATCACGGTCTGATGTTATCCTCATCCATGCAGCTCCTGAAAAACGCTTGATTTCATCTACCCATCTTGCATATGGACGTCATCTCGGTCGTTTCTTTTCTCTAGGAATCCAGATATATATACGTATTTGCTATATTTCACTTTCATTTGAAGCACTTAATTAACATCTGATTCACGTAAACAGTTCAAAGTTTGTAGATTCGTTTCAACATTTAGTACACACCCAGGTTAATTGATATACATTGTAAATATATGTTTGCAAATTTGATGCAAAGTACAACTAGAATCTTCCTGGGTCACCTCATATTTCAGAACAACTGTCCAGGAAGTTTAGCTATGTACAGAAAACGAAGTTATTAAGCTTCTGTCCCAGTGGCCTAGTGGTCTATGTAAAGGGGAGAAATCAAAGATTTTAAATTTTATTTATGACTTTTGGCATCTATGACTCAGACCGGGGTAGGGCAGAGGAAACGATGTGTGACTGGCCACGGTCCAAGCTGAAGGTACCATCCCAGTATTTGCATGATATAACTGAGCAAAAGCCAAGGAGAAACAACGGCCGCCAAGACCGAAAACAAGAACTCCCGAATGCGAAGTCAACACTCTATCACTGTGCTAAGGTCGCTAGGTAGGAAGTCAAAGGTTTAAACCCTTAAATTGTCCAATAGTCTATCCTGATTCAAAAGTATCCAGTGCTCTTCTTTACTCTCACCAAGATGGTCTGGCCATAGACACTGGCAGGATTGCAGAAATGAAAATGGCATCTACGAGCAATATGGATGATGTTTAAAAAGTGTTAGTTATAAATTGAAGGGCGAAGTCCTCACACCAAGCCAATAAAAGAGGGCGGGGGGGGGGGGGGGGGAAACCGAAACATGCGTAGTTTCTGAGCAACACCCCTAGCAGTACAAAAATATCGGACCGGTATCGGGCCAATAACGCGGCCCGTTCTGTAGCCATATCGATCGACATGGTGCGATATTTCGACATTGAATGTTATTCCTGAAACTTAAGAAATATGTATTAGAAAACAAAGGGGAAAAAGCTTCGCAGTTTAGCATACGAAGAATGGTATCACTGTCAGAAAATCTCACCGTGTGATACCGATTAATATCGATCTCCGGTTACCAGTCAATATCTTCGAAAGTGTGCCATTCACTATTCATCAATATCGGATAATGACATCGATCAACATCGTTCTCCGATATCCACCAGTACTGAGAACTGATACAATTCGTTATCAATGGATAACGTTCTTCAACATTAGTCAATATTGTTGTCCGATATCGATTAATATAGGAAGAAGATGCTCTCCGATAGCGATCATTATCGATCTCCGATAAACAGCCAATATCGCCAGAAATGTTTACCATTCGTTATTGATCGATCTTGGATAACGGCCTCGATAGATATGATCAGCACCGTCACAAATGACGTCATATCTAGAAAAAATAATGACGCAAGACTTAGTAAATCACACTCAAAGCTGAGCCCAATAAATTTATTTGAACAACGTTTATGATTAAAGAATGTAAAAAAGAGGTTTTTCCAATGCTTGTCTATTACACAATGTTAAGTCATTGACAAACGAAATTCTTACGTTGGGAATTCCTAGTTTTGAATGTACAATCTCATTAACCTGGTGTGACTAAGGAAAACCGCTGGAAAAACCTCCGTCGATGTTCTCGAACCCAGGATCTTTCGAATAAAAAGCCAACACTCTACCAACTAAGCCACGGTTACTCGTTATTCTGGCGTAAGAGATGAGGTTTTGGAATTTAACCCTTGTAACATGTACGTGTGTGCTGATCCAATTCAATTACTGCTAACAACGACACTCACCCTTCCCCTCTTGTTCTTGTGGTGACTAATAGTGCATACACGATTTGTTGCTTCATTGTTCTTGTTTCAAACTCTGACCTTTTGATTCTTTACCGTCTCTTTGAAGTATCAACGTCACCTTAAGTACGAGATCAGCGTTAAGGCACGAACAACCATTTATCTCCCTGTGCTTAACATCATTTAAAAGATACTGTGAAAGCATTCGGCAGAACGTTAATATTAATGTAACAGAAAGACAAAGGCCTATACTTTGATAAAGCGAACGTGTCAAATGTGCTTCGACGGCCTACAATAGCAATGACAGTATCAGCATCTCTGAAAGAACTCAACATAAACTGTCCCCTAGGTGATTCATAATTGGCATGTACAACAACATGTACAAAACGTGAAAACATTGTTGTCAATTCGAAGCGTACATTCACATCACGCTCTCTGTCTCTCTCTCTCTCTCTCTCTCTCTCTCTCTCTCTCTCTCTCTCCTCTCATACACACAAACAAACACACACGTACGTTAACGCATACGCAAACACTACAAGCAATGTTAACACTTTATATATTGAAATTTTAAAACCTTTTATACTAGAAATATTCGTGTCTGTTTTCCAGGGCAATTGTTTGGAAAATCGAGAAATTATTCCATCAGTAGTGAATTATTTCCTTTCAGTGATTAAAAAAAAACAACAACTCATTATTAAATAATAATAGCCACTAGACAGACTCTTACATAGAGATCGTGTGTGTAGGGCCATTATGGTAGTAGCTCTTGTAGAAGGTTCGCGTCCTTCTGGCAACCAAACGGCTGCAACTCAGTTAGTAGAGCGTTAACTCTGAATTCTGGAGGTCCTGGGTTCGATACCAAAGACCGATCATCCTGACTGAGGTTTTTCTAGGACTCTTTCGCATTCACCACAGGCAAATGCTGGGATGGCACCTTCATCTTACGTCCTGGCTGATTCATTCCCGTTATCCTTTCCCCTACCTGTCCCTACCGGAGCAATAGATGCCTAAAGGCCAGAAATAACTGCAATTCAGAAGTTCTTTCGGAAGTACTCATTCCCCATTCTCCCAATTAGAGAGGCGCATTTTCCCAACATGACAAATCTATACGTTATATTATTAAAATAACCACAATTGATCATAAATAATTATTTATTCAAACTAAACACCGCTGGTGTCAACGTACTTTACGATTTGTGATGCTAATATCAATTTGTAACATATCTGTACCTGAAAGTCAGAACCGCGTAAGTCACAAATCCTTGTTTTCGAGAAAAAATAAAAACTACTTCCTTCCACACAGAAAGTAAATGAGAAACCACATAACAGGCTTACTGGTTTACATTATCTAACATGATTTCAACGAGAATCATACAACCATTACGTGAAGTTTTCCGAATATTGAAAAAAAAAAAACCTGCATTAATCACGTTTCGGTCAAAATTGGACTTGCGCTGTTCTGGCTCTGAGCTACAGATGAGATATAAACAAAAGAAATGTTGTGATGAAATATTTCTATATCCTGATTGGAATTATAATACTTTAAAACTTCAAAACTATCAAACAAAACGTTTTAAGTTCTTGAAATACATTTATAAAAGAAAAAAGGAAAGAAAGAAATAGTCGTTCGTCATCAACCATCCCAACAACGTATGACGTATACGTCACTTGCTGAAATTCAAGTTGTGGTCTACCCCATTCTTTTTAACATCCCTTAACTTTCCTCCGCCACATAATTACATTCCTTTTTTTCTATTTCTGTTGGTGGCAGAAAAGAAATTAATGAAACGTCATCTAAAACGCTGTTCATTCTTCATAAACCACCTTTAAAAATATAATGAAATATCCAGACTGTCGGCTGCAAAACGTTTTTCGAGAGAAATATTTATGTGGAGGCTGTCTTTTAAAGGTGCCACATTGGCTACATGGTTTATATCGTCGAGGCCAAAGATCTTTGTCATCATTTTAACTTCTAGAGGATAACCTCTTCTCACATACGCCGTTGACAGTGACATCTGGCGTTTCTGACGCTTATCTCCTTTTCTTTTATACCAAAGAAGAAGAAGAAGAAGAGCTGACATGAGAAAGGAAATAACATTTGAAGTTAAAAGGCGATATTCTGTGTTCTTTACATTCTTCAACAAACTTTTATGGGCATGATGAAATGTTAATATTTTACGTTCCATACTTGAGAGAACATTAAAAAAATATTTTTTAAAAATAGTCTATGTACACACAAAACGAACATTAACAAGTATTATGTTTGTTTTTCTTTGTATGCGAAAAACGTAAAATTAGTTTCACCAGACAGCTTGGAGAGAAAAGAGATAGTAATAAGCAAAATAAAAAGAAATTCTTACATTCTATGGCCCAAGATTTAGGACACAAACTTCTTGGAAAGCATACTTATTTCCAAGGACATTTTTTTTTTATTATCTTTGATCAGAAAAAGAAAGCTCAAGTAATGTTCGGAGAGTAGCTATCATATTTGTCTCTTTTCATGTTAAGCATAATATATGTTATATATTAAAGTTTTTGAGTCCCGTTTATTTTCTTATCTTTAAAATACACAGCGAGTTTCCAAGCATAGGAATTTTCTTACAAATTTTGGATACTGCGCCACAGATCACCGTGATTTGTTGCTCAAGACCTCCACGCTCTACGGTCCTTATTGAACTTCATTTCTGCTCACCTTAATGTTAAGACAACAAGAAGTATCCCCAGCAACAATGGATCATCGATGACAGAATTTAACTTCTTACTTCAATTATAAACGACAATGTTGTCTGGATAAAGCCACTCATATTTAATAGTGGGCCCAATGGTATTGAGTTGATATTACACATGTTAAACCAAGGGTTACAAATAAGTGGTTCACAAGCTTTTTGAAGTTCGGAAACAACATCGAAAGCATCGAAAGGGATGGTCAATATGTTTCCAATATTTAGTGACAGTATATGATACACAAAAATGCTACTTTTATAGCACTGAAAAAGGCGGATATACAGCAGAAGAACAAGGCAACTAGAACAATTTAGTACTGTCACATCATTCAAGATACACTTTAGATGTGCCTTCTGCATAATTAATCAGCCTCACTGTCAGGGAATGAAACAGAAGCTTTTTTCTTTCTTTCATTTGTAACACATAATCATGAAAAGTAATATAGTGCAAAGCCTACAGCAATTTTGAAGGTAAGGTACGATATTTTTGGTTTGAAACAAATTCCTACCCCTGATCTTGTCTAAAAGTGACTGGACTATTTCCGTCGTTTCGTTGTCTTAGTTCGTGACCTATACTTTGAAGATAATCCTCTTTAGAAAGAGAAAAGTACCCAGACTTACTGGACTCCACCCGGAATCCGTTATCATTGTCACGAAAATTAAAAATAAAAGGGAAGAAAAGCAAAATAGGATAAGCAAGAATCACGAGGTAGAAGAAGAGATAAAAACCACCAAACGATAATGTCGACATAAAGATTTATTTCAAGATGAAAGATATTTATTTTGCCGCAACGCCTACGAATAATCGCTACGAAAAAAAAAGGTAACTTTTTCTTACGAAAAGGGAAATTGTAGAACAAACATATTGAAGAGGTAAGTTGCTTATGACACTGAACTGAGAACACAATATATATATATATATTTTTTACCACGACGACATGCACAAAATGGAATACACATTCTTCTGCAGCTATTAACCTTACGTCTACCTGAACGTGTCAAAACAAAACAAGTAAATATATCGATGGTTCAGAGCGCTTTTTTAAAAACCAAACTTGACAGAAAAGTAAGGTAGATACGGAAACCTCCAGAAAACAAAATTAAAAGTGCTTTCGTCCAAAAAGACGGGCGCAGTGGCCAAACTTTTGATTCATAGGAATAAGTACTTGTAGGGTGATCTAAGTTGGAAAACACATGTTTATTTGTAAAACGTTTAAAAATCTCAAAGAAATACTATCAGTTCGAAGGTAAGTTCGTCATGGCCGCCACATTGAAGTCGGCCATCTTGAATCTTCTTCGATTTAAAAAAAAATGAGAAGTGGGTCATGTAATATATCTGGGCTAAATTAACCAGAAATACGTCGGTGAAGTCAGTTTTGTCATATAAATTTACTTTTGATTGAGATTTGATTTTGATTGAGCAAGGAAACTTTCTAGTACAATATCCCGACCTTAGCCATAGATGCATAAAGTCTATAAAAAATTAAATTTCAAATTGTGGCGTGTTTTTGAAAATTGTTTAGAATGCAACAAATCCTCGTTATCAGATTAAGCGGTGAGCGGTTAAAGTGACTAACCCTTTATCAACAACATGTTGAGTCGAAGGCGAACTGAACTGAACTTTATTGAAGACCGGCTCAGGCTAAATGAATATGATGAGAGAACTGGTGGATGAAGAAAGTGGGTGGAAACCCATTAATTAAGATGTTGAACATAGCTTTTCTACTTGTACCAAGAGCTTGAAATAGTTCTTCTCTTACAAGTAAACCTGTTTCAGAGCGCTTTTTTGACCAAA
>JAGDQP010048375.1:0-10311 GCA_022664845.1 Lepisma saccharinum
GTAGAAATAGGTATCGGGTAGACGCTAGGAATACATAAATGATATGCAGTGGTCCGAAACCAAGAGGGAATTTTATTGACCCATACAATTACAGGTCTTAACCAAGATATTCGGTCAACGAGACTTCACCATTTCTAAAATACACTAGCAAACGAACCATTGATCTCACTTACCAAGAATCCAAAGGGAACAGCGGATAACTTCAGGCACAGCTGGCTGGTTGTGCTCGTAAGCGACCCCCAATCATAACTTCAATGACTGGCTTTACGGTGGTATGGCCAAGGCCCTGTCGTGGACCGGCGACAGGTCGAGTTGGCAGGCAGGTTGGTGACCGGAACGAAGACTGTTGTCGGTTACCTCTTACTGGGCCTATCTATTGAAGTTCATTTATGATCGTGTTGTTTACTCCAACGCTATTTATTGTGAGACCAAGATTCTTAAAAATGCTCTTCCTAGTTTCTCGCATACTTGACTGTCAAGCTGCGGGCTGTTACCTTTTGAGGTAACTTGTAGAAGTTACCTCAAAATGAGATCCTTTCCTTCCTATCAACAACCCTACCACTTTGCCTCTTTAATTCACTACGTGGATAAACGAAGCAAAGTTTGAAAATCTAGTTGCCAGTTTATCTTGGTTAAGTTTACCAAAAATATCTTTAAATGGGACCCTTTCCCAATAATTTATTTACATAACATGAAAGAAAAAATAATTTTATTCCAATCCCCATAATAAAGTAAAAGGGGCAATACAAAAGTTTGGCTGCCACTGAAAAAAGATTGATGGCCACGTGACATCAATTTAACGACTGAATTTAATTGTTGTATGTAGCCGCTGGTTGCAAGTGGAATGTTCGCATGATGCTCGTCTCGTCTCCTCCATTTGCACACTCAGAGGAAAAAAACGAAAAGCAAAGGAATAAAAAAAGGTTACTAAAACGCAGGATGATCATGTATCACTATCTCTTTGTGTCACCGCGTGGATTGCTGTCCGAGAAGTCTATGTCAGTATCTCATCGGTGTCACTGGAAGAATAAACAAAACGGAGTATAAAAAGTAGATAAAAAAACTTGTTGATGCTGCATACCCTCCGGAAGACACAGAATATCCCACGCTTGTCTCTGTGCTAAGTTGCAGTTCTTCCAATGCAGAGAAGCTGGAAGAAGCAACAAAACAGAATGGTATTCGTGGTTGAATAAAAATTCACTGTCACATAAACACATAGCACATATAATGCGTTCATTTGTATAGCGTTCGCAGTAGAACGTCCAAAATGGGACATTGTCTAGCTAATGTCATAACATACTAGTTGTATAACACTAAACACTTGGGACTGTGTGTTCGTGGAGACATCGGGGTACCTCAGTCCGTATGGTAGGGTAGAGGAGAGGATGTGTGAAAGCATCGTGAAATCGTGGGAATCGCTTGCCGGCGCATGAGATGATGAAGTCTTTTTGCCCATTTTACTTTAACAAAGAATTTCCTCTCCGAAGGACATATCCAAATAACTACCAGGGGTGTTGTAGTTCTGTACCTCAAGGGAGCATTGGGGAGGGGCAGGAAGCTCGGAATGTATCTGAGTTTGGCGGTCAATGGCTATCGCTGAGAGATTTGTCTCAGTGCCTACTGAAGATATACATCTTATTGGGCAATGTGTGCAGCGGTAGGTCCTTCGATACTGATCGAGCCTTCTTCCTGTATCTCTTGTATATGAGTTTTATGCACCAAGCTACACCGAATAAAACAATTGTACCCGTGATGATGCATAAAACCGTGAAGGTAACGTATCCTTGGATGACCTGTTGGTCGGACATTCTTCCTAAAAGAAGAAAAGAAATATTTTTTTGACCATCATCTACTTTACAAAATTGATGAAAAAGTATATTTATTGTAGTTAAATCAGACAGATATACCGTTCTAAATCCTAACTCACATTTGGTCTGACTAGGGCTTTTGGGAACATTGTATGCAAGTGCGCACATTTGAATAACGAGACAAAAATACTGGATGCGATCTTCCCCTGGTAAATGCATATAGCAAATATCAAAACATAAAAACAGGACATTGAAGTGAAAGGCTTTTCATCATTTTAACACAAATACGATATCGCTTTTACAACTAATTCCCACAAATTTCAGGTTTCCATTTTCGGCCATTTGGGTCTAGCCCAACAAAACAAAAATCGTGGAAACGCGACGAGCTACCGGTCAATGTGACACTGGCCGTCAATCCGTCCTTACTTCAAAACAAAACCCTAGTGACCTAAAAGTTCCAATAAAAAAATCTTGTACCACTATCAATGTGTCAATATTTGTATGTCATCGTGATGTATGAAGAACCAGACCACCTTGAATAGTGACAAAACAGCTTGTGATGACCGTGCGGAAAAAATACTTTTTCCGTGATATGACGACGTCGAAGCCCGTAAACAACGAATTTCTTCTACCAACACAAAGCTTGTTTAACAAAATTAGGAAGTGTTGACGCTGCATGATCGCTTCTACTCGCTGACGATCTGACACGTCCGGATCTCGCTGACCATGCGTTGTTTCAAACATACTCATAAATAATTCTTAACATACACATTCCAGTACAAGCTGATACAAAAAAATTAACGTAAGAAGAGAGGGGATGGGGAGAGTGTGAGCTAGGCACAACGGAAGTAAAGATAGCTAAAAGGGTTGTTGATACAAAGTTCAACGAGCAAAGAAGAAAAGAAAGATCAGAAAAAATAAAAATCACTGAATTAATACTTTGCTCTGCAGCAAACTCTATCTGGCCGATGTTTATCACTAAACGAATGTCGGTCTTGTATCCCAAATGAAGAGCAGTGTTATTACTTTCATTTTAATGATTTTTAATGATCAAAGGAAGGGATGAGATACCGCTGTGGGTTTCCAATGGTACCCAAGGTGCGTCTGTCCGCGCCTTTTCTAAGCGTGTATACAAATTGAAAAGAAACATTAAAAATTTAATGGGGACGTCGTCCCTTGTGTTATGTGCATTGTGTCTACCTGTTACTGGGGTTCCGAGGACCTGTCGTCCCTAGGTTGGGACTGGTGATTTTCGGTTGTGGGTGGGGAAAAAGGGTTTGATCCAGCTAACGGTTATCAAATTCGTTTCCCTTCGCTTTCGTAGGTTATCATATTTCACGAGGCACGTATTTTTGTCTATCTGGCGTAACACCGTAGCCTTTATGTCATACAAATTGCCTTTGGAGTAGTATCACGAATTAAAATCTTCTCACCAGGAAAATAGGTCGGATGACTGGTATGCTGGTCGCTATATTCTTCCCAATCTGGAATCTTTTTCCGAGTGATTTGTGTGCTTTCTTTCTTATGTACTCTAACTGAGCCAATCTCTCCGTATTGGAAATGATTTCCGGGATAGTACCGAGCTCAATTTCGAGTGGAAGAGTAGGGTGAAAATCCATCAGCGTGAAGAACGGTGACGCAGCCAGTCCTTCGTGATGGCTGATGCTGTATGTGAAAGCTGCCAATCGTAAGTATTTGAACCACGCTGATTGTTTGTTAATCGTCCAGGGACGTAGTAAATTAAAGAGCGTTGAAGGGAATTTCTCCGCGATCCCTATCTGATAGTGACCTTCCGTGGGACAGGATAGGTGGACTCCGGTCCTTTCTGCTAATTCTTTTAAGAGATCGGAAGAATGAACCGAAGAGCGGTCCCAAGAAATAACATGTGGTTTCCCGAAAACCATGAATACATGGCGGACTAGAGCGTCTGCCACTGTTTCGGCTGTTATTGTTCGTAGCGGGACAGTAATGGCGTAGCGTGTCGAGGCGTCAATAATCGCCAAGACATCACGGAATGAGTTGCTGGGCACCAGTGGCCCTTTCTCGTCAATCAGCAACCTGAAAAATGGAGTTGGGGGCAACGGAGTAGTTTGTAAAGTGTGATGTCTTTTTCCTCCTGGAGGTTTTAGCTACCTTGCACGCTAAGCATCTCTTGATCTTGCGAAAGACTGTCCTTTTCATCGATGGGAAAAAGACACGATTGACGAGATGAAATGCTTTTGAAGCTGAAAGGTGAGAAGATAAGGGGCCCTCACCATGAAATTTAAAAATTACTTTACGTTGTACGTCTTGAGGTATACACGGAAAGAAACGTGTTCTATTCGCATAACGATGAACTTTGTAGGGGGTCTCGTTACGAAGGACGTACTGTTCCCTGTGCGGTGGAATTTCGGAGGGTATTTGGTCAACTTTTGAGGGTGTTCGAAGATGTCTATGACATCATCATCTCTTTGTTTCTTCTGGAGTTTTAATGGTTCTAAAGAAAAAAGGAGAACAGAGCAGTCTGAAAAGTCCACTTTTTCTTCTTTTGGAAGCGGATCCACAGGGCATCTGCTAAGCTCGTCGGCGAGGGAGTTTTTCACCCCTGAAATATGAGTTATTTCAAAATCGAACTGAAAGAAAAAATCGCCAGCCTAGCTAATTTACCCATATTACATGAAGTACGTAGGTAACTGAGAGCAGCATTATCCGAAAAAACTTCGAAGCTTGCCCCGTGGAGGAAATATTTCAAATTTTTGAAGACGTAAAATGCGCCTGCGGCTTCCAAATCTAGAACACTGTAGTTTTTTTCTCTGGGAATTAGGCGCCTTGAGCAAAACGCTATACTATGGAGGATGTTATCTTCTCCATACTGGAAAAGGGCCCCAGCTAGACCTTTATAAGAACTGTCAATGAAAACGTATGAGCTTTACTGAGAAAAAGAGGAGAATTGGTGCCGATGTAACTGTTTCAACAGATTTAAACTGGCCTGACACTGTTCTGACCAATGCAATTTGACGTCCTGTTCAACAGATGAAATAAGGGTATGCAGTGTAAAGCGAAATTAGGGCTGTGCCGGCGTATGAAATTGAGCACCCCACAGAAAGACTTAACATTCTTTTGCGTCTTAGGGATGGGAAAATCTAAAATGGCGGACACTATCTTCGGTAAAACTTCAATAGATTGACCCGACACAATATTCCCTAGAATTTCTAGCTTGGAATACCCGATCAGACACTTGTTAGAGTTAAGACGTAAGTTTGCATACCTCAGTCGAAAAAAAAGAATTTCAAAGAGTTGGAAGGTTTGTGATCATGTTGACACATGACATATAATGTCATCCATATAGTGGCTTAGTACTGAAGGTGGTATTCCTTCTGTTACCATTTTCATAAGTATGCTGAGTTGAGAACTACTAGTCCGTAGTCCCATGGGACAGGCTGTGAGGTCAAATTTTCCACAGGAGGCGATAGTGAAGTTTGTTTTGTGCTTACTATTAAAGAGGGATTGCGAAGTAGGCCTGCGAAAGATCTAAAGAAGAAAGATATTTCTTCTCTGCGATAATGGTAAAAATTTCCTCAATGTTACGGTAGTTTATTCCTATCGGTTTAATGACCTTGTTGAGATTTCTCACAAATAGAACGGTATGAATGCTCGTCCTTTCTTTTTTACAAGCATCACTGGGTTATTGTATTCTGAACCCAAACACGGTTCGATGATCTTTTGTTCACCTTCTTAATTTCTGACCTAAAGTGGATGGGTGGTGAAACTGCTTAACATTTACTGGTTCACTGTTTCCAGTGTCTATGTGGTGTTTCAGGAGGAATATCATTCAAAAACTTGCCGATGATCAATAAACTACGTCTGCAAATTCGTAAATGAGTTTGTGTAATTTTTGCTTTTGTTCCACAGACAAATCAGGATTACACTTGATTACGCATGGATCTGCCAATCTAGAGTGCAATTGGTGACGTTTCGAATTTCCTCTTCCTCTTTTTCAGATACCGTCATCCATGAAGATGGTATATTGGCCAGATCGACCTCCGGATCGTCCTCTGTAAATGTAGAAATTATGTCGTATGGAACGGGTTCCGATGGTAGCATATCGTGGGAGACTGACTGTTTCCTCCGTGGTATTAAAAAGTATAATCTTCGAGTTCGGGGCAGACTGGAGTCAAATAAAACTGAGGGTGTCTTCTTAAGGATCTAAAATTAAGTTTTCGTCCTTTCCTTGAAAATTCACGATTCTAATTGGTACACACAACGTTGACTTAGATTTAAGTTCCACCTTTTTTGTGGTCAGAATTTTGAGTCGATCTTTTATGATCAGTCTGGAAAACCCTGTCCGGGACAACATAATTTCTAGCGGTGCCTAAAAAACGGAATCTGGTGCACGCTCGCAGCGTGTCATACGTAGTTCTTTCAATTTATAGTCGACAACAGCATATTGGAACAGTAAAAAGTCCCCACCAAAAATTGTGTAATTTTGTCCAGAGAACACAAACGAAATGGATGGCGAAACGGCTTACCATTAATCTTCAAATTAACCACTGCTATTTCGTTGCTTACTACCCTATTCTCTGCTATTCCTTTAAGTGACGTCTGAATAGTCTCTTCGCGTTTTTTGGAAAAAAATTTGGGTTAATAATAGAACAATGGGCGCCGCATCAATCGAAAATTGCTGTGGTTTGTTATCAATATGTGCCATAATAAATGAAAGATTGTTGCGTACTGTTAATGGGACAGAAATTTCCTGACTCATATATCTACGTCCTTTTTCGAGTTGTCTCTCTCTTAGTTTCCCTGGGATGTGCTCGTGTTGCTGCTGTTACTACAGTTTCCTTCCCCTTTGTTTACAATCCCTGGCAAAATGGTTCTCTCCCTGACAATTGTAGCATATGATTAGGCCCTTCTTTGAGGGTGGTTTCTTATTATTGCCTTTACCACGATGATTGTTTTTACCCCAGTTGTAGTTGTTATTGTTCGAAGGTTTTGAACTTGATTCGAACTGTAACACAAGTTGGGACAATTTAGAGCACAGTCTGTCAGCCTTATCGCCTGTGTAGACGTTGATAGTTGGGCAGGTGCTATAGAAGTTTGGGCCGTCTGAATCATGCCTTGAAGGCGCTCGATTTCTTTTTGTAAGCTTTCCAAACTTGGGTTTGGAAATGTCTGTGTTGCTGGAGACAGTATAAGGTGAGTAACAGGGGATACAGAAGTCGAAGGCTGTACCACAGGTAAAGTACCTGTTGCATGTGGAAAACTAGGAGAACTCGTAGTAGTTGACTGAGCAAGTTGCTGCTGTAAATATGTTAGCACCGGATTGCTTAGAGTTGCAACGTGTGTTGGCGGATACAATGCCGGCAACAGAACTGGGCCGTAAGCAATGGACGGAGACTGACCTACTGTAGGGTTCATCATTTGATTTAATTATTCCATTTCTTCCCTTATTCGCTCTGTAATGGAGTAATAGTTCTTGTCGATATTCTGTATCTCCAATATCAATTTGTCGAGTGTGGAGATTTTCTTGTCCAATCCAAGCCAACAAATCACTACGAAGTTCCTGTATGACTGATTTTAAAATAAAATAATTTGTCGCTTGAGAGAGATAAGTACGGATTAACCTAGATTTACTCATGATATACGCATACGTGGGTTCACCGATCATCTGCTTACGCGAGCGGATTACTTCGTCCGTCCCGCAAGGACAAGCAATACCTGTGAAGACATCTACAAATTGCTTCTTTATGTCTTCGTAAGACTTTGTAGGAAAATCAGCGAAATGTGAGATAGCATAAAAATAATCTAATGCTCAGTCTGTTAAGAACGATGGAAGATCACTTTTTATTTTTGGAACATCCCAATTAAATTGAGTTGCGAGGTTGTCAAAAGATAAGAAAAAACATCTATTGCTGCGGGGTCTAGTCCCGAAAAAGTAGGGGGGGGGGGTTCTCAGCTGGATCAGCTGTTCTGCCAGTGAAGCGGCGTCAGGGGGTGGGAGAATTGCCATTTTAGTCGGTGAAGGTTTCGAAAAAGGACCACACAAATTAAGCAGAACCAGAAAAAGAAGTTTGACAAATAAGCAAATCATTTAACTGTTCTTGTAAGTGTTTGTTTTGCACCACTCGCGACCTCGTTAAAATGGGGGATCAATGGACAGGTCTGTTCCCATCCGGCGTATTCATACATAACTCGAAAATATACTCAAACAAAAATTATATCACCTAAGTACCTTGAAAAACAAAATTATTAGGCAAAATTATGTAGGGTGGGCGGGTGAGTCAAAACAAAAATTCTAGCGTTTGGAGAAAGAAAAGAAAGTTAAGTCATCGCCTACGTCATGCCAAAACAAAGGATGTGGGGGGAAATTTACTAAGCCTACACCATGATGACTTCAAGAACTCTTACCTCGAAAGTCGTGATACCATCCCGGCACTTGCCTGGAGTGACTGAGGGTGACAGCAAATGCTTAGAAAGTACCTTGGGGGTTTGTTACGTAGCTAGTGGTAGGAATAGGTATCGGGTAGATGCTAGGAATACATAAATGATATGCAGTGGTCCGAAACCAAGAGGGAATTTTATTGACCCATACAATTACAGGTCTTAACCAAGATATTCGGTCAACGAGACTTCACCATTTCTAAAATACACTAGCAAACGAACCATTGATCTCACTTACCAAGAATCCAAAGGGAACTGACGAATGGCAGCGTGGCTTGAACCCTGGGCTTCTTCAAGGCGGCGGCGAGATGACAGCGAATGACTTCAGGCACAGCTGGCTGGTTGTGCTCATAAGCGACCCCCAATCATAAACTCAATGACTGGTTTTACGGTGGTATGGCCAGGCCCTGGCGTGGACCGGCGACAGGCCGAGTTGGCAGGCAGGTTGGTGACAGGGACGAAGACTACTGTCGGTTACCTCCTAATGGGTTTGTCAGTTGAAGTTCATTGATGATCGTGTTGTTTACTCCAACGCTATTTATTGTGAGCCCAGGATTCTTAAAAATGATCTTACTAGTTGCTCGCAAACTTGACTGTCTGGCTGCGGGCAGTGGCGTACTTTGTAGAAGTTACCACAAAATGAGATCCTTTCCTTCCCATCAACGATATATATATATATATGAGCTCCTGCGTAGCCTAATCGGTAGCGCGCTCGACTTCAGTGCGAGCGGTCCCGGGTTCGATTCCCGGTGGGAGTTACAAAAAATTCGGTGTTGACCCAGCATCGTGAGAACAATTGGGGAGCTGCTGTGAATAAAAGACAGAGGCGATCACAGTGAGTGCTTCGGCTCTCCTCTTCCAACCCGTCTGGTCAGCGTGGGAGCAGTAGACCAACTCCTCCCTTCGGGAAGAGGCCTCACCCACTAGTGGACTGAATATGGCTGTGATTTATTATTATGATTTATATATATATATATGTATATATACATATATCTTCCCTTTCAGTAGCACTAGAGTATACGCGATATTGTACTCCCTCTACATACCGCTAACGAGATTGGCGGAACATGTCTTTCTTTCTCACCCACGAAATTTCTGATGCTGTTCTCACGTATACGAACAACTGAAGATACTAAATAATTTTTCTGTTCACCTAATAAACATTTACTGTTAGATTCAACCAAATAACTTTCGAATGCCTACATCAATTCAAAAGTTAACAGTTATACAAATTTCAAAATACCTTACTTAATTACCTGCTTTCTTAGCAATATCAGACTTGCCAGCTTCCTCAAGTGCTTCCTGCATTTTTTCTCTAATTGTTCCAAGTTTTTCCTTCAAAACTTCAGAGCTTCGAGAAGCTTCTGACTCGACAGTTTGATATTTCAGTCTGCAAAAATTTAAATCATCACTTACTTTAATTTTTCAACCATGTTCAATGTAATCAGATGCATTTTACACCAATAAACTGAAATTAGGGAGCTACTACTTTAGAACGGAATAAGGAATTTTACTCTGTGTGTCTCTCGTAGCCAAAAGAGCAAGTAACAAATTAAGAACTTAAGACCAGAAACTTAAGAATAAAATACCATGAGACAATAGAAATACTGTACGTCTAACAATTCAACTCTTATTAGATAGCTACGCACTGCAATTCACAAGCTTCATATTGTAATCCATTTTCACCCTGTTGTAAACAAGGAGATTTTCAATTGTCTGTATTGATAGATTGTTGAATCACTTGACATGAAAGTTGTATTTCTGGCCCACAACTACAGTGAAAACAATTTCTCTACTTACAATTATATCTAGTGTGTAAAGAGTATGAGCGTAAGAATGAGACGATTTTGCTATATCCTAAAACCCTTTACACGCACAATCTATATGCAACTCTGTAAATTAATTTAAGAAAGAACTTCTATGGTTTACGCTAGCTTAACACTAAATAAACACAACTCAACGATGACATGAAGTTAAATGCAAGTTTCTCATGAAAATGATTATTCAGGGTGTCCAGCAAGCAGTAAACAAACAAACAAACAATCAATCAATCAATCAATCAATCAATCAATCAATCAATCAA